>PVIC010047834.1:0-13743 GCA_004025085.1 Thryonomys swinderianus | reverse complement strand
TCAGCAATCCTCCTGTCTCTGCCTCCCGAGTGCTGGGATGACAGGCGTGAGCCACCACGTCCGGCATTGTGGTATGCGGTGTTGATTGTTGGTGGGCGTGTCTCCACACCCAGCATTATATGTGGTTACCGGGGATCGAACTCAGGACCTTGCGCTTGCGAGGCAGGCGCTGGAACCACTGAGCTAACCCTCCGGCCCCGCATGATACTATTTAAATAATTGAGCCCTGTAGATGTGAACCCTGATCACCAGGCTAAGGCAGGGTTGTCAGGTTTCTACACTCTAAACTCCCTTCCCCTCCTTTCTGTGCTGAACTCTTTGGAAAGGTGGTGCTCTGTACAGAGAGAGTTTTGCCCTTCCTCCTAGAGGGCAGAGTATCCATATAAATTACTTGGAATTCTTCTACAAGAGATATGTGTCTCTTCCACTTCATTCATTTATTCTAACAAGTATTTATATCTGTGTAGATTCATGGATGTTTAATTCATGATAAATCCATACTCAAAGATTTTCTCCTGTAGCTGTTGAGAACCTTTCAGTTGGCTCCTTCCAGTCTTTGACATTCTCTCATCATTATGTGTTATTTTAATTTTTTTTATTTTTCTATTTTCTTTGGAGCACTTCTTCACTTTGTATTATTACTAGATGTTTTGGGCTAATGGTATATTTCTTGTTACACCCCTTCTTTTTTTTAAATTGAATTCTTTATTGGTACAATTTATATACATCTCAAAATCACGTATAACATTGGGGAATTTGTACCAGTATATGACACAAGTTAATTCTCATTTTTACCCATATCCCTACCCACTCCCCCCTCCTCCCCCCTTATACATGCTCTTTTATTTTCTTTCTGTATCATATTTATTCCTTCCCCTCATCACATTCCCACACCAAGTTTCCTATAGAAATATTACACTCTATAAAAGCTGTCCTACTTTCTAGAGCTCATTTGCATCTACAGGTGTTCACGCCAAAGAGAAGATCCGGAAATTGTCTCTCTGTGATCTATTGATTTCACTTATTAGTATATCCTCCAGGTGTCTCCATTTGCACCTAAATGGATCGATCTTGTCATTCTTTATGGCAGAGTAATACTCCATTTTATAAAAAAAACACATCTTCTTTATACACCCCTTCTATAATCAGTCATTTCTCTATGGATCCTTTGTTCTTTTTTATTATACAATACTATTAGTGTTTTAGTCATTTTCTTCATTGCTGAGACCCAGTGCCTGACACCTACAAAGAAAGGGAGGAGGTATCTTGGACTACGTGTCAATCAGAGTTGGCCAGCTTCAAAGAGGAAACAGGGTGGCAGAGGGGAATACCATGCTCATGGCATGGTAGACAGGAAGCAGAAAGAATAAAGGGGAGAGTCAGGAAGGGAGATAAACCTTTCTAGCTCCTGCTGTCAGTGAATCCCCTCTTCCAACCAGGCCATACCTCCTAACAGGAAGTCAGCTATAAGCACCCATAATCTATTCTCCTTCCAAAAGCCCTACCTATAAATGCAAGAGGGTCTCAGGGGCATCTAGATATAGACAACAACAATTTGAAACCAAGATCTGAGTGCTAAATGTATTTTTTGCTACTAGGACGTCAAGCCATATTTGTAATTTGCTGACATCCCTAAGGATAGCCATATAGCCAATCCCTTAACACCCTAGTAATTCTCGTAAAAATTAACTGTGGCCTTACTGTTTCCTCAGAAGGGCTTTTACTTTTTACTTTTTAAAAAAAAATTTGCTGGGCCAGGGATGTAGCTCAGTGGTATCATGCCTGCCTGTCAAGTGCAAGGTCCTGAGTTTGACTCCCTGTCCTGGAAAAAAAAAAATCTTTGCCTATACTTCATTTAAATCCTCCCATCCTTAAAGATTTCATGCCCCCTCTGCCACTGGCCCTGCCCTCAGCTCCCACTTTGATGTCCAGGCCCCAAAAAGCTCTTAAACATGAATGGCTCCAAAGCATAAGCTGCTCTTAGAAAAAAAATTCCACATTCAACAAACAGGATGAAGTAGGGAATGTGTCTTCATCTTTCTTTGAAATTTAGTTTTGTGATTTGAGTCTATCTGGCTCACCTATTGAGTCCTGCTAGGGTTCTGACGCCATCATCGAGTTTGAGCACTGGGATCTGGGGCCAGAGACGACCTGGGAATCCTGCACCCAAGTGCAACGCCTGAGAAGCAGGTATAGAGGGAAACAATGAAAACAGGTAGTGTTTGAGGTCACTTTGTCAGCCTTTCTTTGTCTGCTATAGTTTCACAGGTGGGACAACTGAGACCTAAAGCAGAAAAACAAATCACCAGAGAAATGTGGCTCAGAAAAGAAAAAGAAAAAGAATTGATTGCTGATCTAGTGCTCTTTCTACTGTTGTGCATGTTCTTAAATAAAGCTCTTTACTCCTCAAGCATTTATCTTAACATCTATATTCTGCACCCACACAAGCACCCCACAAAAGCCTGGTGGAAGGCAAACTCAGTGTTTCAAAGACGCACAGGTTTTCCTCTCAGAGAGATCTGCCTAACTCTGGACTGAGGTTTACCTCAGGAGTAAGGCACTTGCCTAGCATTGATCAGGGCCTGGGCTGGATCCTCGGCATGGAAAGAAAAAAGGCCTAGCCTGGCTCCAACTGCAGTAGCCATTAGATCTCCAGCAATTCCTCAGTGTTTTCTTGTCTGTAAAAATGACCTAAGGCTGTCTGGTCTACAGGTGTGTCTTGTGGCCTAACTCAAAGAGTGGAAGTGAAGACACACATGCCAAGACTACATCCATGGCTCGGCATTTGTTCAAGAGACCTGACTTTGCTATGGTTCTCATCTGCACAGCTTAGAGTGCAAACAGATAGGAAGCTTCTCCCTTTTCCCTGTTTTGTATCCCTACAAGCCTGGACACCCGGCAGGTGCTCAAAAGCTCTTGTTGGATGAGCAATGCCACAAAGAGCAAGCTCTGTCCCCTGCCCCAACACACCCACACAGGGAGACATCGGAGAAGCCCAGGGGTTGTTGCAGGCCCCTGAGGAGTGTGCAGTGAAGGAGAAGGCTTGCCCTGGGTAGGTGCGGGAGGCAGATGGCCCAGAACAGCTGCGCCAACCTCTCAGTTTACATCCAAGAGATTGAGGACTCCAGGGGGGGAGGGATGTTTGGAGCTCACCTCTGCCCACAGTCAGGGTGGAGGCCAGATGCAGGATCATGGGGCCTGGAGCCCCTGTGCTTTCATCATTTCCAGCCTGCCTGCCCCTGCTTGGGGCCCGGGCGCGTCCACAGCTGAACAAGATGTGGCAGGAAACCGTGAATCAAGGGGGCAAAGGAATTCATGAAGCTGAGCTGGCTTCTGGGTTTAAATCCCTTTGCTTTTGCTTCCAGGCTTGCTCTGGCCTGTCATCCCTGCCCTGCCTCTCAGCAGCTGGTGGCTTCCCTCCACTCTGCCTTCCACACCCCTTTGGGTGCGTGGTGGCAGCTGGAACCAGGGCTGGCTTGGTACACATAAAGCAAGTCGGGATCTGGGGACCAAGAGTTACTGCTGTAGGGATGGGTGCCTTTCTTGTAACATCAGTTTCATGGAAAAGGAAGTTTTCTTTGCAGTAAGTTTCTCTGTGAGAATCAGCATGTCATGAGCCAGTGACCAGCAAACTCTTCTGGAAAAGGCAGAGAGTACATACTCCAGGCTCTGTGGGGCGTGCAGACCCTCCTGCAAATGTTCCAACATATGGGGAACCGAAGTGGCCTAACGTTAGGTAAGTGAGCAGATGTTTCTGTGTCCTAATAAAGCTTTATGGACACTAAAATTTGAATTTCATATAATTTCCACATAGCATAAAATGGTAATCTTTTAATTATTTACAAAAATAAAACTCATCTTAGTTCAGGGACCATACCAAAACAGATTGAGATAAACAAAGACTGCAGCCTAGACTTGGGGGTCAGACAGGCCTGGGCTCAAACCCCAGCTCCGTTACACACATGGCATCTGACCTTGGTGGGTGACTTTTTCCTCCCTGAGCATCAGTTTGCCTTCCCATATATGGAAATAATAATGTCTATCTCAGAGGGTTTAAGTAAACACTAAATGAAACGAACAGTATACAGAACTGTAGAAAGCCTACTTAAGTGCTTGATAGGTGGAGCTTATTATTATTGCTTTTCTCAAACAAACCTCTGAGCACACTAGTTCTGACAGTGGAGAGTTATAGTCCATCCCCCATGTCTATCTAGAATGCTGTCCTCACCACAGGCTTGTAATAAAGCCTACTAGTCCTCTCCAGTCTAACCTGCCTCATGGAGCACTGACTGAACAGGCTCAGGGGCAGCAGAAATGGAAAGCTGACACTGTCCCTGCCAGCAGTTGAGTATCTCTTCAGGGGAGGAGGTAAATGCAAACCCAAACAAACATAAATCAAAACCCCACTTGGAATATGAGCGCCTAGGGAAGCAATCTTGTCTCTCAATTTTTGAGGGCCAGCACCTGGGCCAAATTCCTTCTGTACAAGTGTTAATCTTATTTCCATAGGCTCACAAGGAGGGAACTATTATTATTCCAGCTTGGTAAGTGGGAAAATGCACACCAGGAGATCGTGAAGGTAGGGCCAAACATCACACCTGTGTGTGTAGAGGGCAAAGATCCAGGCCTGGCTGCCGCAGGAGCCAGTTTTACCCACTACTCCTTGTGAAGCTCAGGAAACCCATTCTGGCCCTGGCTGGGTAAGCCTGTCAGGGAAACCGAGGGAGGGCCTCTCCAGGTGTTGGTAGGAGTGAAGCTGGGGGTGTCGGTGGAGAAGTGGAATGTGCCATCTGGCTTGTGTAGGATGTTCTCTGGGCAGTTGCTCACTGGCCTGGACTTCTATGTGGTAATTCAGGCAGGGGGCCGATAACTTTGCCAGACTCACGTCAGTGGGAACTTCCTTTTTGACAAAGTAAGACCTTCTTCTTTTGAAACAATTTGCTTTGCAGGGTTGTGGAGTCTTCAAACAGCGCTTTTATGTTCTTAATTCCTCCCTGACTTCCAGAGGTAGCTTTGAAGGGCTCGGTGGGGTCACAGGAACAGCACTGGGCTTAAACGTGCCTGGTGGCCCAGCAGGCGCTGCGTAGCCCTTGAGTGGTCACTTCTCTCATCTCAGTTCTCTCAAATGTTGAATTAGGAGTTAGGTGACCTCTGGGTCCTTTCAGTTTCGTCTTTTTGAATGATCGCATACTGAGCCTGTTCCAGACGGAAGCAGCCTTCACCTCTAGTACAACTTAGGTGAGGCCACAGTGTCACTGCATTAGTGATTAACTGTGGCTCCTAAACACCTAGGGGCTGAGATTCCATCCTTCATGTCACCAGTGCTGCTTAGATAACCTCTTGCTTTGTCCTGAAGCTCATGCAGATCCACGGTCTTTATTTTTCCATCCACTATTTTTCATCCACAGCTTTTGATGAACTCTCCCTCAGTTCATTCACACTTGGCCTCTGGAACCAACCTGCCTTTGAATCCCAGCCCCATCAGCTTTGTGACCGTGGGCAAGCGAAAGAACCTCTTTGCTCCTTAGTTTTTGCCTCTGTAAACTGGGAATGAGACAGAAGCTGCCTTATAGGGCTGGGATGATTAAATTACTTAATATATAGAAAGTGCTTTGAATCTCTCATGGCATGTAGTGAGCGCAGTAAAAGGGCTGTTATTGTTATTCAAAGCAGTTCTTTTGTGCTTGACACTATGTTAGGTGCTTTTCTTAGGTAACACATTAATTTGTTCTACAGCCCTACAAGGCAGGCAGTACTGAGCCTGCTTTTTATGCAAAGAAACTGAGGTTTGCAGAGTTTACACAACTCTGACGTGTAAACTGCCTCCAAGGGCTGCGGTGGACACATCACCAGGCCAGAAGGGACAGGGCCAGGAGCAGCGGTCAGGTCACCTCCTGCCCCTGTCACTTAGCATCTGTCTCACATTGCCTCCCCCTGTAGTGTGTGGTTCTTGCTTAAACTCGGACTCCTGCCCACGTCTGGTCTTGAACTGCACAACCTGTCAACACATGAGAATCATTTGCAGTGACTGGGGAGTACAGTGATTTAGGAGCAGCGGAGGGATTCTCCGGGAGACCGGAAAACTGCCACCCCATGGTTCATCCTGGAGCTGCCACTCAGCCAGACCAAATGGGAAACTTCCTGCTTAGAAACAGTCAGGACATTAATGCTCAGATGAGTGAAGACACACATGTCTCCACTAATATCCCAGGTGGATCAGACCGATTAGGCTGCACCGCGGTGCAATTTCCTCCCTGCTTTCATTTCTTTGGCCTGACGCCATGCAGATGGTGAGCTCTGCTTACTGGAAGTAAGTATGGAAATGACAAAACAGAAATACGAGATATTTGAATATAACTTGAGCTGAAACTTGACGCCACAGTTCTGATTGAAAACCCAGCAGGCCTCTTTCATAACCCCCTTTTCTGGTTCCTCCTTCGGCATTGATGGTATCTGTTGCACACGTCAGCTCTCTCTGAACCCAGTTGTTAGTTCTTACTCGAGGGCCTGACTTCTCACCAGGCAGGCTTGATTAAGTTATCTTCGCTGTTAAAGTGCCAGAACACATTCATACACATGCACACACAATGTGCATGTGCACAATGTATATCACGCAATACACACAGTGTGCCACATGCATGCAACACATACACTTGCATGCACACACACCACATCACATGAATGGACAGATGTCCCACGTTACACGTCTACATGCTTGCATATGTACCAGATATATCACACACCACACAAGGACATGCACATAGGACAGCACACACCACAGCACACACGTGAACAGGTATGCCTCTCAGGTACTGCCCAGATTCCCATCCAGCTCTAACCTCCTTGGCAAGGCCCTCCTGCCTGCTACTCACTGCACTGTCTTGAGTTCCTCTCCCACACACTCCACGGCACGGGCATCTTCCTCTGACCTTCTTGATCCTCTATCTTTCCTCCTTGGAGCCTAGTTCCCGGAGCGCCTCCTCCAGAAAGTCCTGCTTTGAGGCCTTTGTTTTTGGTTGGCTTTGTGTCTGTCTTAATAACTTGTACTTGTTTAAAAATCTACTTACAACACAGAAATCCAACTTTGTGAAATTCGCAAGCTAACTTTTCCCGCATTTTCTGGGCCCTGTGCTTCTGCTGCCTTCCATGCTCACTGCAGACTCCGAGGCGACTTGGCTCCATGGTACCTGCACCGAGGGGTGACTGGAACTGTCGAAACCCTCTTTCCAACTCCACTCTTTGACTAGACCAATTTTAGTTTAGCCAAACCTCAAGACTATATATATATTTTTCTGTTCCCTTTAATAATTAACTTGCTTCGAGGAATCTGAGAGTGCAGGCACAGTGGCCGCTGACCTGGTTACTGACCCACCCTAATAATGTCTCTCTGGAGGGTTCATCCTCAGGGCTCAGGCCCCTTCCCTGTGAGGAAGTGGATTCTTATTGGTTGTCAGTTTTGCCTCTCAAGCCAGATGGAAATATTGGCCTGTCCCATGACCTGACTTCTCGTGAAGGCTTGGTGTATAAAGGTCTGTAGAGTGGAAAGGTTATGATGTCTTTGTTTTGTATCAGATTTTGGATTTTAATCTCTCTAAACCCCAGTGGTTAAGCTCATTGATATTTGCACCTGCTCCAAAGAAAGAAGAGACACCAGAAGTTTTGTGGCTGTTGCTCAACTCCCAGCCATGGCGGGGCAGAAGGGTGGGAGTTACAACACTCAGAGCTCAGGATGGTGTGAGGTCCTTGGGCCCTGGAGCACATGCAGTCAAAGGCATGCTGGTGTCAGCATTCCTATGCGGGTGGTGCATGCCCCTGTAGGCCAGTTTCACCTGCTTCTCTAAAGCACTCCAGGTCACTGTGATCTGTATTAGTCTGCTTAGGCATCCATAGTAGAATAGCCCAGGTTGGGACCTGAAACAGTGAATACTGCTTTACTCACAGCTCTGGAGGCTAGAAGTCTGTGATTGAGGTGTCAGCAGGAATGGTGTCTCCTGAGACCTGATTCCTGGGCTTGTAGATGACCTTGTCTCCCTGTGACTTCATATGGTCTCTTCTCTGTTCTTGTCTGTGTCTTAATCTCTTCTTACACAGGAGCCAATCATCACTAGATTAGAACCCACCCTAATGGCCTTGTTTTTTAAAATGTAATTAAAACACTACCTCGGGCCAGAGATTTAGCTCAGTGGTTCCAGGGCTTGCCTAGCAAGGCAAGGTCCCTGGTTTGATCCCTGGTAACCACAGACAACAATACTGGGCGTGGTGACTCATGCCCTTCAGCAATCAGTACCACATACCACAGTGCCCTGTGTGGTGGCTCACACCTGTAATCCCAGCACTCAGGAGGCAGGGGCAGGAAGACTGCTGTGAGTTCGAGGCTCTCCTGGACTACATAGTGACTCAGGGCCAGCCTGAACTACAAAGCGAGACCCTGTCTCAAAAACAAACAATACCCTACCACCAAAGACATTCCCAGTCTGATGTGCTGAGGGTTAGAGCTTTCAGCTAAATTTTGTGGGGGACACAATTTAGCCCGTGATACTATCTACTTCTTAAATAAACATAGCCTTATTTCAGAGCATCATGGATTTTAATTTAGCTTCCCTAGGTGACATTTTCTCCCACATAAAATGAGATTAGTTAGAATTCTTTGGGTTGTTGTGAGGATTAAGTGCATGTAAGGCTTACCATAGTTTGGCTACTTAGTAAATGTCAGAATCATTTAAATGAATAAAAATGGCAGTGAAGAAGATGAGGCGGAACACCATTGCTTTTAGACTATGTCTTGGACATAATGGGTTTCTGTAACACCTGGTCACCATCTTGCTCTCTCATTTCACTCCTTTCTTTCTAGGGTCATCACAGAGACTGTTGCACACCCAACAGTCAGGTCGGATCTATTCCTCCCAGTGAATGTGAGTAGCTCTGGCAGGATGAGACACTATAGGGCTGTCTACTCTCACGTTGCCTCTTGGTTACCAGGAGGCCCTGGAGCTCCCTCAGTCATAACCCTCTCACTCAGGCATCTGCTTTTGACCTTGGCACCTTTCCCTTGCTGTGTCAGGTTCTTGGGATGCTGCCTGCTCTCCTAGACTGCCAAGCCTGACTCTCTCCCACATGTGGAATGACATGGGAAATCCCATCTCCTCTCTAGAAGAGAATCTCCCTGGGTTGCTCGCAGGAAGGCCCTCTTGTTTGGGCACACAGCTCCATAAACCCCAATGCCATCCTGTAGACAGCTAGCTTGTACTTAAAGCACTTCGTGATAAGGCTTTCTGCTCCAAATTTCTTACAGTCTGTAAGTATCTGCTACTAACTTTCAAAATCTTAAATTGTAAGACTGGGTCTAATTTCATTCTTAGCTCTGTGTATTATATGTGCCTAAACACGCCCGGTAGAGAGACTAGGTTTTTATCCTTTACAAAACAGTCACTCACAAGTACTCCCCCCCAACCCCCGTCTGGTGCCCTTATGCTTTTGCATCTGCTGATTCCCCTCTTCTGCCTTGTCCCTGGGAGAGCACTTGTCCTGAGTCAGGCCTGTGCCAAGGCTCTGGGAGACGTGACCCTAGTGTGTATTGGGGGACTGGTGCTTCCCTCCTTGATGACTCCTTTGTCCCTTTCGTGGCATCTGATCAGGACTTACTGCTCTGTGCTGCGATCATCTTTGTAGCTTCCTCGGCTGGAATGGAAGCTCCTCGAAGGCTAGGACGGTGATTTAGTCAGTGTTGCTACCCCAGTGCCCAGCACCGTGCCTGGCTGCAGATGAATGAAGCCAGTGAGAGGAGACCTGGATCCAGGCCACAATGGGCAGTACCTTTCATGGCATTTTCCGTTTGGCCTCACCTCTTCCTTTGTCCTGTTTTTAGCCTAATTCCTTTCAAGGCTCTGGCATGGGACTTTGAGCTCATTTTCATGATTGCTTTAAATATTTGGAGCTGTTGGCATGCCAACATGGGGACCCACGCTAAGGAGGGAGAGGAATTCTCCAGTTCTCTGGGTCTTGTCCAAGCACAAGGAATGTGCCAGAGGCAGGGGAGGTTCTGCAAAAGTGCCAGCTCGGGTTGAACTAAATTGTTTTCTTACCTGGTTTAGGGAGCCAGGAATTTGGGAGAGAGACAAGAAAGCGGGAGGACACAGAGGCCTGGGGGTGGGGTGGAGTGGGGGAAAGGAGGGATAGCTTTCTGGAGAACCCAGGAAGAGCCCCTGATGGAAGTCAAAGGGACAGTGGCAGCATGATCTGCTTCAGAATGCTGTATCTATGCCCAAACATGGTAAGGAATAATGCAGTAAAGGCCTGGACCCGAACAACCCCAGGAGCCACTCTTGAGAGCTAGGGAGATAGGGGGAGACTGCATGGCAGAACTAGGGTGCATGAAAATCGGTGTGTGGATGGATGTTCAGTATATGGAAGGTCCTTGGAAGTCCCCCTATGTAGCCCCTGTGATTTTACAGATAAGGAAATGGAAACTCAAATATAAGGCCACACAATTTATGGTGGTGACTGGAATCCAGGTCTCTTTATCCTCTTTCCATGGTGCCGACCTTCTCAACGCTTGGCGAAGAGCTAAAATTGGGTTCTTCAAGCTTTTTCTAGCAGTTGTATTAATTACAACAGAGAACCTGGCTTTCTCATGGAGAGTTCTTGTGCTATGTCAGGCCTAGCATTAAGTGATTCACTTATTCAGATCTTACTCGGTCCTTATTTCAGAATGATCTTATGAAATAGACATCTTTGTCTCTCTCTTTTTTTTTTAGCTTTTTGAGCTAGGGTCTCACTTTGTAGTTCAGGCTGGCCCTGAACTCACTATGTAGCCCAGGCTGGCCTCGAACTCACAGCAATCCTCCTGTCTCTTCCTCCCAAATGCTGGGATGACAGGAGTGACCCACCACACCCAGCATTGTGGTATATGGTACCGGGATTCAAACTTGGGAGTTTGCACTTGCCAGGCAGACACTGGAACCACTGAGCTAAATCCCTGGCCCAGTTGCCTCTATTTTAAAGATGGGAGAACTGAGGCTGCGAGGCTAAGTGATTTGTCTTTCTTCACTCAGCTACTGAGTAACGAGGCACAGATTTTAACCTAGAGACTGATTCTGCAGCTCAGATTTTTAGCAACTGTTTTCCATAATCTTTCCTGCCTAGATTTTATGGACCATAGAAGTCTAGGTCAAGGAAAGATGGTCTCAAACTTTGGAGAAAACACAACGTGCCAGCCTTCCTGACAGCGAGATTTGGGGCATAAGCATCTAAGGGAAGCAGGGCATTTTTCTTCCCTCAAAATTCTATAGTCCAAAAAAGTCCTGTGACTATGGGGGTGAAGAGGGACAGACGATGTGTGGTAGAATTGTTAGCCCAAGAGTGAGCTTTGAAAGAGGGCAGCCCAGAAAAGCAGTCTGGAAGAAGGAGACAAGGATTCTTAACACTTCCTGACTGGTTCCTGGCTTTAGAGAGTGGGATCCTCCTAAGGAGAAGTGCACCCTCTTAACATGTATAACACTTTACATTTATATAATAACTATAAACTGACAAAGTGTTTCTCACATCTCCTTGTGGAATTCTTACAAGATGCCTTGGTTACCGTTCAAAGAAGCAGATGCTGACCCAGAGAGGTTAGGTGTCTTGGTCAGACACCCAGCTAACCAGTAGTGGTGCCAACTAGAACCAAGGTCTCTTGAGATCTATGCAGAGACCCTTTATCTTGATAGCACTGCCAGTGGACAGAGAAGCCAGTCAAGATGGCACTAGAAGCCGTATTGTTGTTTCCAGAAATGGTGACCCAATTCCCAGTCTCTCCTAACTGAGTTACAGAAAACTTTCCTTCACCACTAGTTGGTTCAAGAAAGACTAGGGACATAATTCTAGCTAATAAGAATAGGGCTCTGTAGAATAGCTTAAGAGAGCTTCTCTTGCTTCTAAAAAGAGCCACAGGAAAAGGCAGACTTTGTCACTCTGGTTGTTGTACCTAGAATGCCATGTGCTACTTGGAAGAATCCATCACATAGAAGCAGGGTGAGCAGAGAGGCCAGGTTCCTAATGATGTGCTTCAATCAACACTGAGCTGCACTTCCACCAGGCTGCACAGTCTAGGTATCATGTTCAGACTTTAGACATAGCACAGTCTAGCAAATAGAAGGGGCAGACATCTTGAATTTCGTTTTCAAGGGTGAGGACAATATTTACAGAAGTTTCCTGACAGTTTCTCCTTATGACTTTTTTGGCCAGCACTGGATCCCTTACTACCCCAAATTGGAGAATGGAATGCTATAATTATCTTAGTTTATTCTGAGTGAAGACAGCTTTGATTACGTGCCAGAACTGTTCCAAAGGCTTTAGACATATTATCTCATTTAATACCCTGACTAATTTTCTAGATACAGTACTATGAACACCCTTATTGTATTCATGAAGAAATCAAAGAGCAGTTTAAATAATTTGCCCAGGGTTAGGAAGTGGCAAAATTAAGTTTTGCACTCAGCCCTTGTGCTCTTAAATAGTCAATAGGGATAGGAAGAAGTTGACTTCCTTGAAGCCCAAGGCTGTACACAGAACAAAATTGAACTTCTGTTAGGAAAGAAGAAGGTGAAAGAGATATTGGTTAGCAGTAGTGTTTGCTACAGTCCACCCCTTTGATTTTTCTGTCCATTAATTTCCCATGATGCAGGCTATCAAGTGCTTTCGTAGTTCGAGCCAATTTGACTGTTTGTCGAACTATTACCTGGAACTCAACTGGTCTAACTGCAGTGAGTTATTGTTTGGGGCTGGAGTGGTCAGAAAAACATTCAAGGAGAGTTATTTAAAGGGTTAATAGGATTTCAAGCAATGGGTATTTCAAGGTATGCAAAATACAAAAAGGTCAAGTTCAGAAGATATAGTAGAACTAAAGAATGAGAGTGGTCTTTGAAGTTGTTGAATGACACATGGAGCAGTACAGGCCTATCCAGGCAATTAGGTCTACAGAATAATTGGTCAGGGAAGTGTTAGGCACCTGGAAATCTTCATCTTCAAAATGATCAAGGGAAGGAGTGTGTAGGGGTAGAGCTGCTTGGCAAGAGGACCTGCCTTATAGTAAAGCTTTGAGTATAGTGATAGTATTAAAATGAAAAAGGAAAGACAACCCGAGATACTGAGAAAAAATAATATATTGTGTCTGATGAATGCTTTGATGTCACAGAATGAGGAGTCCAAGTTGCCTTAGAAATTTCAAGCTTTCGGGGTTGTAAGGAGGGCAGGAGAATGGGAAAAAGTGAGAATCAATGTGTGAGGTACAGGTACAAATTCTCAATGTTGAATGTGATTGTAATGTATATATAAAAGTATCTATAAAATCAATTTTAAAAAAAGAAACTTCAAGCTTTGATGACAGAAAGATAGAAACTAAGAGCTTGCCTGACAGAGAGAAAGGACAGGGAGCAGGATATTCTAAATGTGGTGTCAGACATGGAGATTTGAAATGATGAGCCATCCACATAGAATTAATAAGTAAGTGAAGGGCTGGAGGGTTAGCTCAGTGGTTCCAGCGCCTGCCTCGCAAGCGGAAGGACCTGAGTTCGATCCCCCGGTAACCACATATAATGCTGGGCGTGGAGACATGCCCACCAACAATCAACACCGCATACCACAGTGCCGGGCGTGGTGGCTCACGCCTGTCATCCCAGCACTCGGGAGGCAGAGACAGGAGGATTGCTGAGTTCGCGGCGGCTTGCCTGGGCACCATAGTGAGCTCAGGGCCAGCCTGAACTACAA
>PVIC010047833.1:0-13738 GCA_004025085.1 Thryonomys swinderianus | reverse complement strand
TCGCCGAAATTTCAACAGACCCTGTGCTGCGCTGACATGGGACACTGGGAGGGGTGGGGCTTTCTCGCCGTCTTTTTTCCGAACTCTGCTATCTGGACCAGTTAAACTGTTAATACCTGAGCCGTATTATATATTCCCCTACGGGGGAAATGGTGAGTTAAGCAGGCCGAGGATACTGCCTTGCCTGCCTTGGAGAACTCAAGATAGGCTCAGGCAGGAGGCATGTGTGCCGGGCGGGGGGCGAGGACGAAGGAGTACAGGTGACACCATGCTATGCCAGTACGTGAGAATCGTAACTGAGACCGCTGTGCCTGCACCGGGCCTCCTGCACGAAGTTTTGGTATGTGTTCGTAGTGCGTGACGATGACATGCCCACGTGCGATGGGACATCGGTACACGTACAGAGCACATCTTCCTCCTTCTTACGTCCTCTTCGCTTCTCTTCCTGACGCCCGCCCTCCATCTCCTGGACCCCTTCCCATTTACAAAAGACATCTGGTCTTAAAGAGAAACCATGTGATATTTTCGCTCGTGTGTCCAATCCTTTTTCCTACAAAGGACTCGGGCTCATCCTTCTGCATGATCGAGTAGCGTAGACATACACTACGAATGTTCTTTGCCTGTTGGGGCGTTCACGGACACAGCCCACTTTCAGTATTTGTTGAGTTGTGCTACTATAAATACGGTTATGCGTGTATTACTGTAATGTGATATTTATTGGGGCGAAACCTCCAGGAGGAGAGTCTGGGTCCAACGGAATTTCTGTTTATATACTGATTTCCTAGCGGCTGTAGGTAGCATTTTAGAGCCCCACGTGAACGCATTGGCCCTTTGTAATTCTTTTAGTAGTGTCTGTTCATGTCGTTTGGCTGTTTGGTTTTGCTATGTAGCTAAGGCTGGCTTCAAATTCATTATGTAGCCAAGGCTGCCTTCGAACTCACGGCAGTCCGCCTTCCTCGGCCTCCCTGAGTGCTGGGATTGCAGGCTTGCACCACCATGCCCGGCTTTTTTTTTTTTTTTTTTTTTTTTTTTTTTTTTTTTTTTTTTTTTTTTAACCGGCGGGGGTGACAAGGTCTCACCGTGTCCTAGGCCGGCCTCAGACTCGAGGGGTGTCATCCTTCCTGAGCCTCCCTAACTAACAGGAGGATTGCAGATGAGTATCTCCATGCCTGGCAGTTGCCCGTTTTTTGTCACGTATTTGACTTTAGAGAGTCTTTGTTGCTTTTTTGTTAGTTTGTTTGTTTTTTGAGACAGGGTCTCGCTCTGTAGTTCAGGCTGGCCCTGAGCTGACTGTGGAGCCCAGGCAAGCCTCAAACTCAGCAGTCCTCCTGCCTCTGCCTCCCGAGTGCCGGGATCACAGGCGTGAGCCACCACTCCCAGCACTGTGGTTATGTGTTACTGATTGCTTGTGGGCGTGGTATTGTTGTATGTGGTTACCGGGAATGGAACCAGGGACCTTGCGCTTGTGAGACACACGCTGGAACCACTGAGCTAAATCTCTGGCCCAGTCAGAGAATTTCTTTAGGCCTACCTCCAGGACAGAGAAACAGGAGATTATGGATGTTAGTGATGTTTGTGGCCCATTTGTCCACAACAAAATAGAACTGCTCGCACCTGTGTTTTAAATGAAGTCAGAAAAAATATTTGCAGGAGCTGACTGATACATCATAGTGAACTCACTATGTAGACTGAGCTGGCCTCAAACTCACTTCAATGCTCCTGCCTCAGCCCCCCGAGTGCTAGGATTACAGGTGTGCACCTCACACCTGACACGTACAACCCATTTTAATGTCAAAGAGAGGGAGGGTGAGGGAATTTATGGTTAGCGTAAGGGCACAGGAAATGGGGAGGTATAACAAGATGGTACACAAAGTAGCAGATTTCTACAGTCCATGAGCCTTGAGATCTGGGGTACAACACCAGGACTAGCATCCCTGAAATCGTCTTGTAAGGATGTTGCTAAATCAGTTCATTTTAGCTCCTCCTGTCACACACACCAGAACCACCACGTGAGATCAGATATTGACAATCGTCACTATCGTGGCCGTTTTGTCACCAAGATCGAGCCCATAACATCCCGTGGTGAAGCTGAAATATCCTTTAACAGGGACAGCCTGCATGTTTTGTCTTCTCCGCTTCTCTGGATCACTTGGCGTTTCGTTGTTCCAGTGTACTGCCGTGTAATTGCATAGAATCCTATGATCTCAGTCCCGATCATCACCGGCTCAAAGAGCCACTGAACAGTCCCAGGATATTGGAAAATACTTAAGGTCTCCTTCCAAATCTCCTGCCACGAGGGTGCTAAGATCTCTGTGAGCTTGGTCAACTCACTGGGCTTAACAGCCTCCTAGTTCGGGTTCCCAGTGAGCTTGTTGAAAGAGCAACTCCAGACCTCTACGCACTGAATGACCCTCCTAAAAAGATAATTAGGATGTTTACAATTTAGAGCATCAAGCAAGGCTTCATCATCAAGAACCACTAGATTTTGCATTCTGCGATTGTAACTGTGTGTGTGCGCGTGTGCATGTGCGCGTGTGAGAGTTGCTGGGAATGAAGCCAAGAACTCTGCACTGCGGTACATCCCTACCCCTGGGTGGGCTCCAGTTTTCCAACATTTGCCTTCAGCATGAGGAGCCAACAGAGCTTTCTCAGATAGATTAGATAGATAGATAGATAGATAGATAGATAGATAGATAGATAGATAGATAGATAGATAGATAGATAGATAGATAATTTCATAAACAAGGGTGATGTGAAAGACTGTTACACAGTGAAGAACGAAATCACTCTGATGGGCAAATATTAACAGAAAGACGAATCAAAAGTTGAAGGATGACGAGGTACTAGAATCAGTTGAAGACAGTCCAGGGTCTTTGAGGTGCAGTGAGGAGAGCCTGATCCTTTGCATAGTTAGCTTCTGTCCCAGAGGCTTTAAGAGGGGTGCACATAACTGGCACTCACCCAGTTACCGAGAAAATGACCTTAAAGAACTATGCTGGGAGCCAGGCGTGGTGGTGCGTGCCTGTAATCCCAGCACTCAGGAGGCCGAGGCAGGAGGATTGCTAGGATTGTCAAGGCCAATCTGGACTATGTTACAGCGCGCTTCTGTGTCCCCCAAAAAAAAAGGCAAGTGTGGATTCCTGCCCAGGAGAAAGCAGTGCTCCGTGAGATGCTAGGGTTTTTTTTTTAATTGTTTTAATTGAATTCTTTATTGGTACATTTTATATACAGCTCACAATCACACTCAACATTGTGGAATTTGTACCCGTATATGACACGAGTTAATTCTCATTTTTACCCATATCCCCACCCACCCCACAACCCCCGACCCCCTATATACATATGCTTTCTTTCTCTTTTCAAAGATGCTAGGATTCTTAATACCTTCTTGCGTTTGCCTGCACCAGCCCCATGTTGTCCCAGCGTCCTCTGATCCCGGGCTCCTCGTTGCCTCATGTATGGAGAGGCGTGAAGAGTACAGAGAAGCCAGGTTTCCCCGTGTGCTCACGGGCGTGGGGTTACTGGTTGGCTCAGACTGAAAAGCAAGGGGGCGGGGGAGTAAAGGCAGCCTCTTCCTTGCAGGTCGCAAGCTGCTCTGTCCTCCCCGAGGCGGGAGTAGGACGCTACTGCTGCCTCCCATAAGTGAGGGGGGACGATGAGGGGGGACCCTGCCTGCGTGGCGAACGGCCACAGACCTCCACGGAGCCTGACTGAATCCGACAACTCTTGGCTTCCGCAGACAGCGTTCCCAAAGATACGGACTCCAGCTTGGCCAGCCCCCCCCCCCCCACCGCGCACACACACGTACACCCACATGTGCGTGCGCGCTCCCCGAACAAGGTGCTACTGTTGCGTGCGGATGAGGTGGGAATGGGGTTGGGATCCAGCTGCCTAGAAGTCGAACCAGGCACCGCAGGCACCGCAGATGTGGATCTGTGAGGGGAGCTGCCATCGGAAGGGTCCCAAGCAGGTGTGTCGCTGGGCGGGAGGCTGGGAGCTCCCGTCCCTGCGCTCTCTCCCCCGGGAGGGCCAGGCGCGGCTCTCCGCCGGCAGGGGGCGGCGAGCGCGCGAAGGAGCGCTCTCTTTCCTGGCGGCCTCCGCTCCGCCCGCTTCCTCTCTGCTCTGCGGCCCCGGATCCCGAGACCCAGCAGTCTGGGAGCGGAGAAAATGTGGACACGTGCACGTTCAGCGGTCGCCTGTGAGCACCCACCCGGTGCGGGGCTCCGCGGAGAGACCTGGGAGAGATGGCGACGGAGGGGCGTCCCCTGCGATGGCGATGGGCGATGACGCCATGGAACAGAAAACGGGGAGTTGACCAGATGCGCGCGCGCGGGGCGTGGGGGGGGGGGGCTCTACCTTCGGCCTCAGAGCTCCTTCCTTTCCCGTCCGCGTCCTGGAGATCCTGGAGAGTCTTTGGCTCTAAGTTCGGTCACGACATGCATGCAACCTTTGTGTGCAGGGCCCGGTTGGTCTTGAGCTCACCCATCATCTTCAGCGGGGAGGAGGGACTTCTTGGGGGGCAAAAGCAGGAGCCGGCAACGGAAAGGATATTAGGGAGAGACATTCCCTTGAGCCCCACGCGGGCCCCAGCACGCGGACCGCCCGGGCTGGGAGTCAGTGCGCTGTCTGCGTCTCCCGTTGGGGCTGGCGTCTCGATGCTCCCCTCAAAGGCTCGCGTGCTCACAGGTGGGGGCTCCAAGGACCGCGTCTCCCTGCCTCCCTCTGCCGGGCGGCACCCCGCCCCCGCCTCCACTCCCACTCCCACTCCCACCCCCACCCGTCTTGGAGCCAGCAGACCGCGAAAGACTCAAACCTCTACAAACTGAGCCACAATGAATCTTCCCCGCTTGATTTAACTGGGGGTGTCCGACATTTTGTCTCAACAATAAGAAAAGTTGACCACGACCTCTCCCTTGAAAAGGTCATCCCTCACCGGGAGCGTCATTCCCTCCTACGGAAGACGTGACGGCACTTAGGCACTTAGACCTAGGCCGAGTAAGAAAGGGAGAGCCAAACGGTCCATTTTCATTTAGATTAGGGTGGAGACGCCAGAGGGGATCAGGACGGCCTGGAGAGTAGGAGAGTAGGAACGCGGTCGCCTCAGCCGAGGGGGAGGGGACTCGCGGGAGCCCAGGGAGCCCTGGGAAGTGGAGGGGAAGCGTGTCCTCCTGGGGGGACTTTGCACGCGGCTCTCCCAGGCAAAGCCCCCCCCTGCGCACAAGAGGAAGCCTCTGGGCTCTGTGGGCGCGGGGGCAAGGGCCAGCACCCTGCGCTCCGAAGGTCATCGGTGGCTGAGAAGCAGGTTGGGGGCCTCGGGGCCGCAACCTGCAGCCAGGAACGACAGGGCCCTCGCGGGGCGCCATGAGGTCTGTGGGCCTGATGGGTCTGGGCACGCGAAAGGCCCTTAGCCCACGGTTCGGGGCTCCTCTGAACGAGGGGGGTCTGTTGCCGACCACGGAACTGCATCTTCACTAGGTATCCCAGCACTGGAGGAGCGCCAAGGGTCGGGAGTAGCCCGGGTGGTCGGGGAACGAGGGCCAGGGAGGCCTTTCGCTTCCGCTACTCCGGCCTTCGAGGAATCTGGACAGAGAGGTCGTGGGCCGGTTGCCAGATGCGGCCCAGAGTAGCCGCGGATAGCCCTGGGCCAGGCCCGCGTGGACACACGTGCTGGGCTGCCGTCGACGAGGATCCATACAAGAAAACAGTCAGCACGGTGGTACGAAGGTGCGTTAACTCAGGAACCTCGTCCTCTCCGTGGTTACGGCCGAAACCCCGGTCGGATGAGAACCGAATCAGATTCGGTGGTAAGGGCCGACGGTGTGGACCCCGTGGGGAAATCTGATTCGGTCCTCATCCAGTGTGGTTTGTGACCGGGACTGTGGGGAGCTTTGAGCTGGCGAACCCAGATACCACCCGTAATTAGACCACACTTAAGAAAAAATAAAAGGCAAGCGGGCTGGTGTGGCTCAGCTGCAGAGCACTTGGCTACCACGTACACACGTACAAGAGCCCGGGTCCCATTGTCAGTCTCGTCACATAGCACGCACGCGCTCCCCCCCCCACCTCCTCTGGCAAAGATAATAAAACACAAAAGAAGTTCTACACTCAGAAACTACTTGTAGTCTCTTGGGAAAGAGAACGATTCCTTACCAGTAACCACTGAGCTCGTTCCCACTTCTCAGGGAAACCGAACGAGCAGCAGAAGCCCGCGGAGATGCTGGCCTGCTGTCCCGCGCGGCAGGCGGGCCGAGCGCGTCACATCCACCGACCCACCGTCTCCTCCGGCCCGCGCTCATCCCGGCACGTGCCAGACACTGCCGGATCCCGAGGACAGACCTCCGCCGGGACGGGAAACGCGCGCATCCGGTGGCGAACGCGTCTGTCTGTCGGCCTTCCGGTCCGGGTCTGGATCTACGCCGAGGGGCTGCTGGGTGAGACGGAGAGGAGGCCAGGGGCAGCGCACCCGGAGTGGGAAGGCCCAGGGAGGGCGGAGAGACGCTTCCCCCTCGGCGGCCAGTCCTCCTACTACCTAGAGAGGGGGACGGCGAGGGCGCCAGAGAAAAAAAGACAATAGGGGACCTGTGTCATCTCAAGGGAGATGGGGGGGAGGGCGGCGCCTCAGAGCCGGCAGAGACCCGGACCCGCCCTCCGGGCTCACGTTGTTTACTGGGCGCGCCCGGTAAATGGGGGGGGGGCGTCAGGCGACCGAGGGGGGGGGGCGGTGGCAGGGGCGTCGGTCAGAGCCGGGACCCAGAGCTCGCCAGCCACAGTGGGTGGGACGACTCGGGTTTGACGAGGAGCCAGGCCCTCCCCGGGTGACCCTCTCTCTCTTGTTCTGCTCCTCGGGTCTGAAAGAACCGGGAGGCCTTGGGCTGATGGGATCTCGCCGGTCGGCGCCACAGCGTCACGGGACCGTGGAGGCTCAGCTGGGACCAGAGGCAAAACGGAGCTGTGTTCCCACGTGCCACGGCCGGCTCTCGGGCTCAGGCAACCACTTGAACTGTGAAACGAGCCCCCCCCCCATCTATGTCGAAGTGCGCCCGACGCCGCACAGCATGAGAGAGCGGAGATTCTGTTTCGGACGAGAAGCTCCCGTGCGCACCGAACGCGTCCCCGTGTGCTTCACATGTCCGCACGTAGCTTCGTCAGAGACCTGTTTGCAGAGGTGTCGTCATTGCGCCCATGCCAGTGTTAAGCCATGAGATTCCCGAGTCGTTAAGGGTCAGGTATAAATCCTGACCTTGCTTCACGTTCGCGGTGGGAGCCCGGAAAACTGATTGGGCTCTCTTGAGTTTCGGTCAGCACACCGGGAATATGACAGGAAACGTGCGTAATGTCACAACTTGTAGCAGATACGTTTTGAAAGGAAACGAAAAAGGTGAAATTAAGTTTAATGTGTCACCATGTCCAAAACATCACCTCCATATTTGATGTAAAATTGTGAGTGAGATCTTCTACGGGCATAGGTCATGTTCAAAAAACCCACATATCTTTCACACTTAGAGCACAGCTTTTAATTAGAACTATCCACATTGAGCTTGGCCAGGCGGCGCATGGTGACAATCCCAGCAGGGCGGGAAGTTGGGGTGAGATCACAAATTCAAGGCTGGCCTTGGTGATTTGGTGACTTAGCCGGATCCTGTCTCAAAATAACAGGGGGGTGGGGCGGGGCAGGGATGAATCCTAGACAAGGGCTCTCCGTTCAGTCCCCAGTATTATAGGTAGAAAAGCCAGCTAGACATATGTAGGCAGATAGATAGGACTGGCCCTTAAAAGAAAACCAAAAAACCAATTTGGAGGTTACTGCTGCCGGGGAGAAAAGCTACCCCACCCATATAAGATAAATAGCTCATTGAAATTCCAAACAAGGAGCCATCAGATATTCTAAAGAAGGCTCCAACCTCCTGCGGTGAGAGGCTAACGCTTTAACCCACCTCCCCGGAAAAGAGTCAAAGTCAAAATTCCTGTCTGATTGTTAATTCCCCACTGTACTCATTGGTTAATTGTAACCTATCCACTTTTTAAAATCTTACTGGTAGCCCCCTATTTCAGACCCGCCTCACCTCGTGGCTTTGCTCCATAAAAGCCCTCTAAAAAGTGAGGTAGGGGGGTTACCCACTTTCCGGGCCCCCCTTCTTAAGGCAGAAGCTTTCTCTCTCAATAAAATTTTCCTACTCAAACCTCCGTCGTTCCTAAAATTCATTCTTCGATTTTTAGAGAACACGAACTCGCGTTTCAGGTGGGGAGTTAGGCCTTAACTCTCCTGCCTCATATTGGAGGTTCCACCGAGACAACTTCACGGAGGTAAGAGTTTTTCTTTCCTTCAGAAACTAAAAGGTTGGTTTTTCTCTGCATATTGTAACTTTGCTTCATAGAGGTTAACTTTATTCTACAGATTCTGGTCCTTGTTTTTAGTATTTGCTTCAAAAATGGCCTAAGTTCTAAATTGTATTTACATGCTGTGTTTGTACTGGGTTGTTGCTTAAAATACTATAAAATAGATCTCTTCAGGCTTTTTTCTGTCCCTTATAGAATTTTAATCAAACAGTGGTTACTCTGCCAGCCAGTAAATGCCACTAGGGCGGCTGCCACTCTTAAAGCAGAGGGCAGGTTTCTCCAGTTGCCCTCTGGTGAATCCCCACTTGCAGTCGCGGGAGGAATGTGGACCAGATAAGCAATTGGATTCCTTTCGGAGACAGATCTCTGATTGTGTGGAATCAGTGGAAACTGGGGCAACAACTGAGGAACCCTGGCCAAGGTGACTCTGATGGGTTCCGAAGGTTCCCCAGAAGAAACTGGCTCCCGACCGCCCGTCTGGGTAATCAAGAGAGAATCTCCACGTCTTGTCCATACCTAAAAACTCCTCAGTGAGGTGAAAGGGAGAGCTTGCCAGTGATCACCAGATGTGCTTTGCCTCAGAGCGCTCTGAATGATGCCGGCAAAACCCTTTCATAAGCCTCCGTTATGAGTCGAGTTATATGGTTGGACCCCTTTTCTCTGCCAGCAAGACAGAACTCCACGTGGCATATAGGAGTAAATTCTTTAATGAAATTAGACTACCTAGATCTTTTCTCCCCTAGACATGGGTTCCAGCTCTCATGTAGACAACAAAATGCTTGCTGATAGGTAATAGGCTTGAAAACTTTGACTGTGGATTTATAAATACTATATGGTAATATCTAGATTTTTTAAGTGACTTAAACTTTATTTAGACTTTCTCTTTGATAGTAGTCAGGTGACTTCTTTCAGGGAGCCAAGTTAGACTTTAAACAACTGTCTGCCTGACCTGTATATGTGTCTTTACATGATAGACAAACAAAATAGGGCTCTAGATGGCCTTTTCTCTTCCTTCAGGCGCGCGTAGGAAGTTGATAAGGGTATCTTTACTGACTTGTGGACTATGACTAAAATTATGAGTTTCAAATGATCAACTGGTTCGAGATGAGACTGACAGGGATACCAGCAGAGGTCAAGACTTAAGCACTTAAGCATCGGAGATACAAAGTCTGCCATCTAGCGCTGGCGCAGGGCAAACTTTGATCAAAACCAAATTACTCCCTCATCCTGGTCTCATCAGGGCCTTGCCTAAAATGACTAGAGATCTAATAGTATACCTCAGCTCTTTCTGCCTGGGGCGCAAGGCAAAAGTCTCTGACCAACTATTTCTAGATGTGATCTCCTACAAGAGTGTCCTGATTCTGTCCATTAACCTAGGCCCCCCCCTCTTTCAAAGAAACAACAAGCAGTGGGTCGGATCTTTTTAGTTTCATCTTATTCTAGTTTGTCAGTGACAGCACTAAACAGTACGGTAATAATGGTTCAAAAAGGCATATTTTACATACCTCCAGTTCGCCAAGGCAGGCACTGGACGGAATGCAATCTGGGCACACTAAGAGTGCTCACTAGAGTAAGGGAGCGAATTCCCGGGAGAAAATTAGGTCAAGCGCTGGTAAGGGTAGCTAATTCCAGTCTGACTTATTTTCTGGGTTTCTTCTCTTCAGTCGGTGGCTACCTACCCTGGAGTAGAACTCCAGTTCGCCGGCAGTGGCACTGGATGAGGCACAATAAAACAGAAACTGATAAGGCGCCATGTTTCTGTTGCAGATGGGGAATTCCATATCTGAGGCCCTTACTCCCTTGGCTTAAATACTGGAGAATGTTCGATCCTCACTTGCTGAAGAAGAGCAGCTTAATATTTCTCTGCACTCATGTGTGGCCTACTTACCCCCTAGAGCCAAGATGGAAAGAAGAGGGAAGTATTAATTGATACTATTTCACAACTAAGGTTATACTGTAAAGAAAAGGGAAAATGGACAGAAATACCATATGTTGAGATCTTCTTTGCATTAAGAAATAACTACTGTTTGTGTTCAAAATGTAAATGTGAGCCTCAAGAGAGCCAGACAGTTCTAGTCCCTATCAGTGAGGCTTCTCACCCTCGCCTTTTAGAATCTGAGGGCAAAGTTTCTAAGGATGCTCTAGTTAAGATACCACCTACTGAGGTAGAAATTTCTAAAATAACAGCTACTGAATCTCTACCTACTGAGACAAAAGATTGTCCTGTGGAGCCTGAAATCCTCCCTCCTTATCCTCCAGGGCTTGAGAGTAAGCCAGCCATAATCCAGCCCTCCACTGGGCTGTATCCATCCTTATCTCAAGCTCCTCTAGGACAATACCCCTCACAAGAAGTAGACAATGTTTTTGGATGTGGTCGTGTCCACATACCTTTTTCTCTTCATGACCTGAAACAAATTGAGCAAGACTTAGGAAAGTTCTCGGAAGATCCAGATAGGTACATTGAAAATTTTAGACGACTTGCTCAAATATTTGAATTAGGCTGGAAAGATGTGATGCCAATTCTGAATCAGACACTTACTTCTGGTGAGATACAAGCTGCAACACAGGCTGCCATTAAGGTTAGAGATAAATATCACATAGTACATTATAAACCACCCACTAAAAGGCAGCCAGGAGAACTAGAAATCCCTACTGGAGCACAAGCTGTCCCTGCACAGGACCCTCGCTGGCCTGCCGATCAGGTAGGAGACTGGTATAGAAAGCACCTATTGTACTGCATTATTGAAGGCTTAAGAAGGAGCAAAAATAAGCCAGTCAATTATTTTAAGTTATCAACTATCCAACAGGAAGGAAAGGAGCGCCCCTCAGTTTTCCTAGATCGTTTACAAGAGGCCCTGATAAGATATACATCACTAGCTCCCGACTCGATAGAGGGACAAATTGTTCTTAAAGATAAGTTTATTACTCAGTCAGCCCCAGATATTAGAAGAAAGTTACAAAAAATGGCTTCTGGTCCAGATAGTTCACGTGAGACTTTAATGAAAATTGCCTCCTCAACATTTTATAATAGGGAGCAGGAAGGAGCCAAGGACAGGAGACGGAGATCGAGAGAAGGCTTCAGCATTTGCCACAGCTCTCAGAGAAATAGACTCTGGGTCTAACTCTCGGGGTTCTAAGAAGAATTCAACAACTCAGCTTGCCTGCTATCGCTGCAAAGAACCAGGCCACCTCAAGAGGGACTGCAACAGCAGGCCCCCTGGACCGTGCCCCGACTGCAAAGGTGACCACTGGAGGGTGGACTGCCCCTTGAGGCAAAGGCCCCAAGGTTCAGACCCCTCTCATCAATTGGTCCAGCTGGACTGAAGGGGCCTGGGACACTCACTACATTCTCCCTCTGGCCAGACTATCATCTCCACGGAGGAGCCCCGGGTAGTTATAACCATAGAGAAAAAAGAAGTAAGCCTGCTGCTGGACACTGGTGCCTCTCTCTCGGTCTTTCTTTCCAATCCTGGCCTCCCTTCCAGCCAGTGAAAAGAGTCACAGACAAAAAGGTAATTCGCTATTTCTCCCAACCCCTAGGCTGTAACTAGGATGGCTTTTTCTTCACTCATTGCTTTTTGATTATGCCTGAAAGCCCAGTTCCCCTTCTTGGGCGTGATATTTTTATCCTGTTTTAAATACCATTATATATATATGCATCCAGGGCAAGTACGTTGTCTTCCACTTGTAGAGACAAAAATAAACCCTGAGGTATGGGCGACTGGGGGTAAGATAGGCAGAGCAGTTAAAGCTGCTCCAGTACAGATACATCTCAGAGATCCTACTATTTTTCCTCACCAGAGACGATACCCTCTAAAACCTGAGGTAAAAAGGATTATTGCCTATAATTGACAATCTTCTAAAGCAAGGCTTGCTTAAGGTCTGCAATAGCCCATGTAATACTCCGATCCTGGGAGTTCAAAAGCCTAATGTAGATCAGAGACTAGTACAGGACCTGAGATTAGTAAATAAAGCAATAGTGCCAGTCCACCCAATGGTCCCTAACCTATACGCTCTTCTCTCTCAGATCCCAGAAGGTGCTAGTTGGTTTTCAGTAGTAGACTTAAAAGATGCTTTCTTTTATATTCCTTTACATCCAGATTCTCAGTTTCTTTTCGCCTTTGAAATCCTTATGGTCAAGCCTCTCAGTTGACATGGACTGTTCTTCCCCAAGGATTTAGGGACAGCCCTCACCTCTTTGGACAGGTGCTTTCTCATGACTTGGCATGTTTTGAATACTCCCAGGTCACAGTATTACAATATGTAGATGATATACTAGTATGTGCTTCTTCAGAAGAGCTTTGTAGCCAAGGCACTCAGGCTCTGCTAAATTTTCTAGCAGATAGAGGTTATAAGGTTTCTAAATCTAAAGCACAACTTTGCAGCCCTGAAGTAAAATACTTGGGCCTTATTATAGCTAAAGAAACTCGGAAACTGGGAAAAGAAAGAATTGAACCAATTCTTTCCTACCCACAGCCAAAAACTCTAAAACAACTTAGGGGATTCTTAGGAGTTACAGGTTTTTGTCGCCTTCCGGATAGCAGGATATGGTAAAAATGCACGACCCCTCTATCAACTTATAAAAGAAACCCAAAAGGCAAAAACCCATATTTTAACCTGGGAACCCAATTCCCAGGCAGCTTTTAAACAGCTCAAACAAGCCCTTCTAAGTGCCCCAGCATTGAGCTTGCCAACAGGACAAAAGTTCAATCTATATGTTGATAAAAGGCAGAGCATAGCTTTAGAGAGTGCTTATGCAAGATCGAGGACCTGCTCAACAACCTGTAGGGTACCTGAGCCATGAGTTAGATCTCGTAGCAAAAGGATGGCCTGCATGCCTCAGAGCTGTGGCTGCAGTAGCTCTCTTGGTGCCAGAGGCGTCCAAACTGACCTTAGGTAAAGAGGTGTATCATATATACACCTTATAATGTGGCAGGGTTTCTTTCATCTAAAGGGAGCTTATGGCTGTCAGACAGTCGCCTTCTTAAATATCAGGCCCTACTCTTGGAAGGACCAACTGTTCAAATAAAGACATGTTTCCTCCTTAAATCCTGCCACCTTTTTACCAGAAAAAGAAAAAGGTAAAGCTAAAAGACATGACTGCAAACAGGTAATTCTGTGCTCATGTGCAGCCAGAAAGGACTTATTAGACACACCCCTTGTTAATCCTGACCTGATTCTCTTTTGTGATGGCAGCTCTTACATAGAAAACGAGATAAGAAAGGCAGGCTATACAGCGGTGACTCTACGCCAGATGCTTGAGAGTTCCTGCTTATGCCTGGCACTAGTCACTTGTGCCTGACACTAGTACACAGCTAGCAAAACCCATAGGTTTGGCCAGGGCTTTATAACTCAGAGACAAAAAGTCAAAATTTATACTGATTTAAGATGGAAAAGACTG
>PVIC010047831.1:0-13664 GCA_004025085.1 Thryonomys swinderianus | reverse complement strand
ACATTATCTTCAAACTTTTTGCAGTTGGAATTTTAGTTGAGATAATTTGACTAAGTGATCTTGAAATGTTAAGTTTACCTAGAAAATTCCCACATTAGGTCACTGTTCCTTTCATATTGACAATGGAGTTCTTTTCTCTGAAAACACAAAGTGTGTAGGTTTGCTTGGCTTTTATTTTGAGGTAGGAAAAATTTATCTTAGGATAATATGTCCTAACTAGCATTTAGTATGTTTTCCTGTTTTATGTTTTCATTTCACTACCACAAGAATGGAGGAACACTGTGTAATTTGTAGTTGGCTTATACCATAGAGCATCTTGCCCCTGTATGCAAATGGGCTAAGAATGGTAGAGTTACAGAAGACTTTAAAGATTCAATAATTCCTAAATGATGATCATGGGATTTGTGGTCATCCATTATAGAATTTTTTCCATTCTCGTGCCAAAGGCAAGGAAGGGGAGAAAAGACAGTGTCATCTCATCTCTTATTTAGTTACATGGAATATTTATTTGACAAAGTTAGAGACTATTCGAGTGTTTTTGCTTTTGGAAAAAAAACCCCAACCTTTAATTTCTATTTCAGTTCTTCCTATATAGTTATTTAAAATGTAGTGTAATTTCTAATTTGGGTCTTCCTATCTGTTTATTTAAAAGATAGTGAATTTATGGCTTTGGTTTGAAGGTCTTTACTAGTCATTATAAAATGTTTGTTAAAATTGTTCCTTTCCATTGTAAAAACTCTTGCTTTGTTAAATTTATATTGGAGAGCTACTAACCTAATTCAGGACTAGGTGATGCTTAAACTTCTGCCATGATCTGTCTACCACACTGTAAAAAAAGAAATTCTACAAATTTCAATACAGTCCTTACCATCCTCAGATAGTTTTCTTATAACTATTTATTTAAAAAAAAAACTAGCTGGGGGCCAGAGATCTAGCTCAGTGATTCTGACGCCTGCCCAGCAAGCACAAGGTCCTGAGTTCGATCCCTGGTAACCACCTACAACAATGCTGGGCGTGGTGACTCACCCCACCAGTAATCAGTACCACATACCACAGTGTTGGACATGGTGGCTCACTCCTGTAATCCCAGCACTCCAGAGGCAGAGGCAGGAGGATTGCTCTGAGTTAGAGGCTTGCCTGGGCTCATAGTGAGGTCAGGGCAAACCTGAACTACAAAGCAAGACACTTTCTCAAAAAAAAAAAATTAGCTGAGGTTTTCATGACATTTTCCTTTTTTGTATTTACTTCTAAATTCATATTAAAGATGCATAAGTCCTGTTCTAAATGCATTCTCCAAACATATAAAGTATTTCTTCAATATTCTCTTGACTAAACAATTTTCCTTGTCCTACACAAACATGATTGCAAATTTTTCAACTTCCTTTACCTCTTCTAAATTGTTTTAGTTTGTCAGTAATACATTTTGAAACCGGGACTGAATTAAACACTAAATACACACAGTATCTAGTCTAAAGGGATTATCCCTTCTCAGGGTCTTAGTGCTATCTTTATTAGATACCCTTAGTCACTTTATTAACTATAATTCATCTTGAGTTTTCAGTGGAATGAGTCCTTTATTTTTTCCCCGACTTTGGCTTAGTGTTCTTACTCAGAAGACCAGAAGGTAGACTAGAAGAAATGAGAAATATCAGTTCACTGTAGGCAATTCACTTTAGGAAAATCAGAACAGATAAAAAGAAAACAAATTCTTTCCTCATAGATAGCAATCTCCTTGTTAAATTAGCTTGTGGCAAAACAAATAATAATGTAGGTAGTTAGCAACTTAATTTTTCCATGGAGCCCTTTATTTGCACCAAGCTGAGGGTCATAAACTTTGCAGGTTTCTTCTACCACAACCCAGAGGCCAAATCCACTTCACTCACTTATTTTTGTAAATAACATCTTATAGGACTACAGCTCCATTCATTTCCTCTTGTCTCTCTTTGTTTCTGCACTAATGGGGCACTGTAGTCACTACAGAGGCCCTATGACCTACATAGCCTAAAATATTTGCTACCTGGGCAATTTTAGAAAACACTTATTGATCTGGGAGCTACACAAACATTCCTACTGTGGTGTTTGGGGAAAAGAAACAGGTTAGGGGGAGTTAGAGAGAAGACTAAGACAAAGTGAGATAAACTTTGTGAACCCCTAAAGTGAAAAGCAAGGAGCTTGCTCACAGTCCTCCCAGCAAGAGGTCAATACTGGTTTAAAGAAGAAACGAATGGTATTGACCTAATTATTATAGATTTGACATTTGCTTGGGAGCAGATTAGTTCCATATGGTAGGGTTGAAAAACTAGAAGCTCTCTGTATAGAGTTGCTCAGAAGAGCCCGGGGAGTCTTGCAGAAGTCTATGTACTATCATTTACGTTATGAATATATTTAAGCTCCTTTCGTTCAATTTGCAGAGAAATCTGAGTTGCAGATTTTATGCTCCACTAGGTAGTACTCATGAAAGAAGTGATCTTAAAGATTTGACTAACTAGATCCAAAGAACATCAGATGAAGACACTGTACAGTTTAGGGGATGGAAAAGTAGCATCTGAAGTGGTACCACAATTGGCAATCAAATCAGTTTTTCTGCTTTATTAACTACATAACAACTGGAGACTAATTCAGCAGAGGTAATTCATATCTCACTAGTAGTTTTAAAAGCTCCTGTGACAAAAAAAAGATGGGTTGTCTTCCATCTGGAAACAAATGAGACACCAAGAACAGTTTCTTTCTATGAAATGTACTCAACCTCACAAAAGAGGTTTAAGAAATAAAGGAATGAAAAAAAGCTCCCAAACCTGAAATTATGTTAAAAACTCTCTTCAGGAATTTTTAAGTTGTAAATTAATAAGCTGGTAGACAGCGGAGAGAATATTTTTCCAGTGGGAAGAATTAATGTGGAGGAATACAACCTAACCTACAAAACCAGCACCTTCCTCCCTGCATACCTGGTATGGGCCTCCTATACCTCACTGGGGATTTAATACACTTGTCCCCCCCCAGGATGCCCCGGGGTGTACGAAGTCTGAGTGACTCAGGCATCACTTCCTTAGAGATTCTCTGTGTTTCTCTTTCACTGAGCTTGCTGTACCAGTCTCTTGGTGCCTTAGGATAATGACGTGGATCCTGATTAAGGGACCTCACAGAAAATGTCTACTTGTGGCATCAGCTTTGGAAAACACTCCAGAAATCCTATTTCCATAGAATAAAAGATAACCCACAGTAGAAGACACCCCTCAACTGGACAGTTTACAGATCTGCCTTGCCTTGCTGAGCTGTCTGGAGGCCCGAGGCAAAAGAAAAACATGAGCACTCTTCCGCCCACATCATAATGTCTTTTTGTAATGTGAATCAAGTAGAAAGATTAGTGAAAATTATTATTTCAAGCTTACTATGTGAGGTATTATCAAATAAACAGTGATATTTAAATTAAAAATGGTTACAGTAAAATACTGCTTTGCATTAATCTCCTCGAAGGACTCTACCTTGTTTTGACCACACCTATCCTTCTGGTCATTTTCTGAAAAAGTTCTGGAAGTCTCCTCTTATGATGGAATAAAAAGTATTGTGAATATATTACCAAGCACCCCCCCATGGAAGACAGTCTCCCAAAAACATTTTGGAAAATTCTTACCCACCTATTCACTGGATCAAGAAGCATGAAATTGTTGACTCTTTCTCAAAGTCAAAATGAAAAAGAAACTCTTTTTTTTTGAAAGAGAAACTCTTTATAAATAGACTCATGACATAGAGACTGCTCCATAGTACATCTGAAGATAGGTTGTCCTGTTCCTCCCAATTCCAGCAGTACAGATTTCCCCTTAAGGCAGATTGGGGTCTTCTTCATCAGATGTCTGTAGAGACCTTGAACCTTGTTTTTAAATGGAAGGGTACTTAAATAATTATTCTGAAGTTTTAGCCAAAATTCAGTGTAAGCCAAGTCCCATCATGTAATATTATTCATAGTGATGTCAAATTTCAATTTTGGGTTAGATTTTTAGGCAGGAGCTTTGGCCATCTTTTTTTCATGAAACTCTGTTTTTATTGACCTCTCATCATCTGCTTCTCTCAATGCAGGTCCTGGAATGATCTTTCAAAGGTAAATTTGGGAGTCAGGAGACTGTATTTTTAAAAATGCTACGTGAGAAGTTAAAATGAAAGCAGTTAGAGTTCTTGACCTTGGGTTGCATATTGTCAAATGTGTGTGGTAGAGCTGTCACAAATGAGTTTCCAGGAAAGTGATTGACAGGGACATACATCCAACCACCTGTAGCTCATCTATAAAACATAGGCTTTAATTGAAAGGGGGAAATGTGGAATGACAGAGTCTGAAAGTCTGAGACCTAAAGTACTTCCTGAACTAATATAATCCAATTCCAAAGATGTACTGTTAGTTTCCTTTGTCTAAAGGATGCAGTATTACATTTTGTAATTCATATCATACAGATTCTTCCCTACAGTAAATTTATAAATTTATAGAAGGTATGATATAATATAGCAGAATAAATATAGTGAAATACATTTTATAATTTTCACATTCATTTAGATATTACATTAAGAAAAACATACCTTGGTTTTCCTTAAAAAATTTTGACAACACACTTGTAATCCCAGCACTAGGGAGGCTGAGACAGAAAGGTTGAGGTGAGTCTGAGGCCAGTCTGGCTTCCAGGGTGAGTTCCAGGGCAGCTCCAACTGCAGAGCAAGGTAGTCTCAACACCCTCCCAACAAACCCTTCACAAATTGAATAGATTATTTGCATTTGATTTTATACTCTAAATATGTAGTTATCCAGTGTCCTTTTTAAAAGGAGGTAGCATCACTTTCTTTACCTGTTGGGGCAGAGGCTTCGAACCTTTGAACTGAGTCAGAATGATCTTTCCTGAAGGTTCCCACAAGCCACTTGCTGCAAAGTGGCCTTTCATTGATTTTTGATACTTTAATCAATAGTATAAACCATTCATGCTGAATTTAAATGCTCTCTTTATCACTGCTTGCTATTTCTTTCTTACTTCTCCCAAAATTAACCTCTAATGTGTCCTTCGTCACCTGCAGTTATAATTTTTATTTTTTTCTGTGCATAATATTTGACAACATAACTTTAGGGCAATCAGAGAGCCAGCTATGAATTGCAAGTCTCAATTTCTTCTTGGCCTTTTGGCTAAGATCAAGTGAATTGCAAGTCTCTTACCCTGAAAGACAGGTAACATTCTATGATAGACACTAAGATTTCAGAAAATTTCCAAATTCATATATAATTCTTTTTCTTGAAAACAACTGAATTCTTTTAAAAGTATACTAAAAATTTTAAATCTGACTTTATAGTGAACACACAAGCTTTAACTTCCAGGAACCTTATTAATATAATGTACAAAATCTGTAATGAGGTTTATCAGATCTTGCATCTTAGGACATAATTCTTCTCTGGTAAAAGAAAACCAATCCCTCTCCCGCCTTAGGATATTCATTTAGGTCAAGTATAGGGATTTCTGGGAAGATGCCAATGAGATGTGAAGGGAAGGTACAAGGGTCAGGCTGTGGGGTAGGGCTGGGGTTAAACTGTGGTTATTCAACAGAATGTGTCCATATGAGTCCTTAAACTATAACCAGAAAGATGCCTTCAAACAATGCTGAGCAATGTTGTAACATTATATTGGCCACTTAGGTTTACACCTTTAAATTTTTTGCTCACTTCTGACCAAATCAAAGGGGGGCATATATTTTAATAAAAAGAAAACAAGAACTGATTCAAAGTTAGTTCAGAGGAGATGGAGGGATGCATTAGACTCAAAGCACCATCTATCTTACCGTGTACAGGTGTGCAAGAGTCATTTATAGTATGGATCAAGAGGAAAAGGAGCTCAGAGAGTGAATTAGATCTCATGCTTGCTTGTTTATCATTTCTAATCACCTTTAGCTCATCTTGCTTTTTTCAGTGGAAAGGACACTGGGCTCCAGGCCTGCTAATTGTCAGATCTACAAATTCTGTCACTTCTTTCGGGCCGAGGAGAGGAGGGGATGTTGGTTATAGTGTCAGTAGGAGGAAACTGGGAAGAGATGCTTATCTCTAAAAGAGAAAAATTCTACCGCTGTAAGTTCCATTTTGCAGTGTCAGTTACATCATGACCAAATCTTTGGCTACAGTATGAAATATGTTAAAGTAGAAATTGGGGGTAAATATGTTAGTGGAAAGTCAGTGCGAATGATCCAAGTCACATATGACAGATTTAGTAAACTGTTAGCTCCAGTTCTTGCTTGTCATCATTCGTCTAGAATCAGCATGTAGCAGGAAGTTTCATTAACCAATGGGTCTGATATATTTAAAGACACTAGTGAAGAGTTGTCATTGGCAATTGTTTTGTCTGAGGCATAAAATTAGGGCTTGGCCAACCTGCTAACCTTTCAGTCACAGGCTATATGTGTAGAATACAGTTTTCAAGCCCTGAGTCTGGGACCAATCAGAAAGAGCTATATTCAGTTTTTCTGGTGCAAAATCAAGCAAGCTTTTGAGATGGTGGCTGAGATCTGATGTCACCATGAAGAATGAAGGATACAAAAGACGTCTACCATTAACTTCTTGGCCACTGTGAAGTCTCTCACTGGCCTGCTCTCATTTTGCAAACTATACTTCTTTCCTAAATGTAAAACCTTGTTACCTTTTTGTATGTTTATTATATTCTTCGTTCAGGACACCAAAGACCTGAAAAGCTGTAGAGAGCCCTAGAGAGTGTTAAAAGTTCTAATGACCAATGAGGACTCAGACTTGTACCAAAGTTCCAACGCCAACTTTGAAAAAGTTCGGCTCTCCTGGAATCCTACCTGTAGCATCCAAATTTCATGATCAGGGAAGTGTGGCAATTCCAAGTTATCATTTAGGAAACTTCAGTGTTTAAAACATTGTATGTATCAGTAGTCATCTAAAAGCTGGTAAGTTTCACAGTAAGACCTTTTCTTTCTAACAAATATTTATGGTTTTGAGATGAAAGGCAGAATGAAACCAGCACTTGGATGATGGGCATCTGACTATGTTATGGAGAGATGAACGTAATATTTGAATTGTAACTGGCAGGGAAAAATTGAACTTTAAAGGGCAGATTTTTTTACTTTAGTAATAAACAATTTATTCAAATCTTATCCAGCTGAGCATGTAACCAACATCTTCTCTGCTTCATGTTCCAAAAGAAAGGACTGAATACACAGGCACTGATACCAGGAGGCTTGAAAAAATGAGCCTAAATTGCTGTTAAATTGTATTTCTTATAGATTCATATTTATTTTATTTACTTAGCAGAAAATGTTCTGATTTTAATCAATTTTACGCAATAATCACCCAAGGGAGTATTAAGACTGGCATGATTTAAAAGGCACAGTGTATTAGACAAGACAATGGATATGGCTTTGATATCACAGAGATTATGGATCAAGATAAGGCACTTAAATAATCAAGAAAGCTTCAGATCCCTATGTTGAATGAAACTGTTGAGGACCAGAATATTTTAGCTTTCATTGCTCAAACTTAGTAAGAACAGAATTGGAAAGAACCAGACTTTGCATTTATACTCAAAGCTATTGAAATCTTATCTTCATCAAAAAAAAAACAGGCTTACATTCAATAATTTAGAAGGACTAGGACGTGCGTGTGTGCATGCGCTCATGTGCCGACACGCGTGTGAAAAATTAGCTTTTAGTTGGCAGAACACTGATCTTTGATGAGAAAAACCAAAATTGTTTCAAATTGTATGTCATAGATCTCACTTGCCCTACAGGACTGTTTTCCAGTTTGGTGGGTCGTTTTCTCCCTTGATTCCTGTTTATACTTTTCAATTCAGCTAGGGAAAATGAAACAGATCCTACTGAGCCAGACTCTTCTCCACTGTCAAGAACTCACTGGTTTGCTCAACTGCATGACCACAGAACGCTCTAGTCTTTTTGTCAAGAAATTTCCAAGCAAGCCTCATCTCAACACTGGTCTATTGTAGGGACAGACCCGTAGGCATTTTCAAGAAGCAGTGGATTTTATGACTGCAGCTTGAATGCAGCTGTGTCTTTTCCAATCGAGGGCCAAGAGACAAAATGCAACATGAGATTTTTAAACATTCCAAGGCCCATCTGCCATGTAACCCACTTATCTTTGTGGCTGCAAGTTCTTTATTGATCCAAATGGTAAAGAAAAAAAGGCAACAAAGGGGGAAAATGCAGGGAGAGAGAAAAGCCATAAATCCATTCTTTTGTTGTTCTTCCAGCAGCATCTGTGAGCAATTGTCACAATTACTAGTCAAACTGTATTTGACTTGTTGCCAACGTGAATTTTCCAAAAACCCAATGTAAACAAACTCTGCAAGTACTTCCTCATTTGCCAAGCCAGTAATTATTTACTTTGTTTGGGCCTAGCATTAATGTCAGTTCAGCTTTACAGCCCATAATGTGTTTGTTAATGAAACCGTGAGGTCTGAAGCTACATATTAACCCTGCCACCCTTCAATTTTGAGCTCAATAAAGTTGCACCATGGTTTTGTAAACTAGTGTTGGGGGACAGGCAAATGATTAATTATATTTTTCCCTTTTCCTTTATCCAGGCAAATTGTTAATCTTTAAACCTGCCTTGCATGTTAAAGTTAACAAACCCCAACCCAGCCTCCGGGAGATATGATATCATTCAGTTAAGACGGCGGGGCTGTTTGGATGCTACATTTGGAAGTCGTCAGCAGTGGTGCTTGCACTGAAGTTCACTGACCTTTCGGGCACCGGCTGCTTCTTGAAAGGATGTAAAATACCTCAGAGGATCAGGGATATCAATTTGGTAGGAAAGTGCTGGAATGCACGGTTGAGACCTTGTATTCATTTTGTGGAAACTAAATGAAAGTCAGGTGGTTTGAGGATGTCTGAGTAACTCATCCAGCCAAAGAGACACCATTCTGGATCAGGCTTAGGGCATCACCAGGCTGGGGATGAGACTGAGTAGCCTAAGGATGTGATAGTGCTCCCCTAGTCACAGCGGGCAGTCCTCCGCTCTGGTCTGTTAAATGTCCACTCTGCAGTGACAGAGGAGTTTGCTACACCAGAGTCAAAACCCACATCTCTTACACCTCGAGTTCCTTCCAGTGGAGAGTGAAGCAGACAGACAATAAGTAATTGAGGAAAAAGTAGGCATGTTAAATTTAACTCAGGCTAAATATTATGAAGGCAGTGACATGCGGGACAGAGACACGAAGTCATGGGGGATCCACCTGTGCTGCGGTGGCCAGAGAAGGCCTCCATGAAAAGATCTGAGCTGCAATCTAGGCAGTGTGAGAGAGCCTCTATTAGAATGATAGAGACTAAGCTTTTCGGGAAGAGGACCCAGCAACACATGTAAGAGCTGCTTGGTGCGTATCAGCAAGAGAAGGAAAGCCATGGCTGGTGTGCCTAGCAACAGAGGAGATCTTGTAAGTGCGCAGGGGTGGGAGGTTGGAAGAAGAAACCAGAGCCCAGCTGGGTGTCTGTTTCTCCAAGCGACTGTGGATGGGAAGGGAAAGAAATGGTAGGACTTTAGGGTTGTACCTTCTAAGAACAGGAATTTACCTAAAAATTAATGTGCAGTCATGATCTGTTTTGGGGAGGAGAAATGAAAGCCATTTGATCAATGTTGGATAAAGAATTTGGGGGCATAGGGATATGGGTAAAAATGAGAATTAACTTGTGGCATATACTGGTACAAATTTCCCAATGTTATATGTGATTTTGAGATGTATATAAATTGTACCAATAAAGAATTCAATTAAAAAAATGTTAAATACCCCATATCAATTTGTGAAATTGAACATGTAATAAAATATCTACCTGTGGAGAGCCAAAGGGCAACCGCACCCAAAAGATGGCGCTGAGGAAGTAGGTCAAGTGGTCTGAACCACTGAAAAACCAGTCTATATCCGCTGAAAAACAAGTCTATATTTAGGCATTGCCTGATCAGCCAGTTTGCTTCCGCTGTATAGCCGCCTATCCCAGAATGCCACGTGTCCTTCAGGCATTGGCTGATGACTATGTATATATATATATATATACTGGGAGAGGCCTGTGAAGGAGAGCTTTTTTGTTTTTGCTCAAGCAAAGGATCCGGAATAAAACAGCAGAAAGAAGAGTTCGCAGTCGCGTCTTCCTTGCTGGTCGAGGGGGAAGCGACATCTACCGACAAAGAACAAAAAAAGAATTTGGGGACAAAACATGATCTTTCATAAACACCTTTGTGGGCACCCCCTTTTCAGAATATTTAGAGACTTAAAAGCCTTGGAAGCAGTCTAGAAATTACACCCACAGATGAAACTTAGTTCTTGATGGTGGTGCTATGACTATTTGATTTACTTGTCTTAGAAATTGACCTCAGATAGAGGTGTCTGTTTTATTTAATGTAAAGCTATAATGTTTCAGGAAGTTAGGTGATTATTTTCTCCTTTTTCTTCAGAAAAGATGTGAGTAAATTCCCCCAAGGGATAATTTTGTTTAGCATCACAAACTGATGGTTATGTTTGATTATGTAGTTCTGCACTCAGAATAGCCATTTTATGCAAAAATCAATATGAATTATGGAAAAAAATCTAGCAATTTAGTTACACAGTGTAAGAATTTTATAGTTAGCTACAGTGAGGAAGGAAACTACAGAAGGCAATCACAAGAAATCTTTCAGGGATCCTTCTGAGGAAACACTTTACAGTGTAAGTTGATGAAAAATGCACAAATTGGACATTCTCAAAATAAATGGTGAGAACAAAAATGTAAAGAATCTTATGAAAAATGTCAATTCCTTATGAGAAAAATTATATTTTAACTTTTTTGGATGCCCAGGGTCTTTGCATTCATATCTAGTGAATTTTAACATATTTATTTTGAGGTAATCTTAGCTTATGAGCTAAAATTTTCAACTTGTCATACCAAAAATATTTTTTAAAACAACAATTCTTTAACCCTGGTATACATAAATCTTGAAGAGGGCCTAAACTGGTGGATAATTGGATTGAGTTCTGAGCTTAAAGATGAAGGAGACAAAAGCATGCCCCAAAGAAACATTTGATAGTCTTAGTCTTATCTGGGGATGTTTTACACCAGGCGTGGAGGGAGTATTTGTTTACAGAGATTTGTGCGATCACAGTGACATTTTATGTGAGCTGCTATCCTGTATCCAAGCCAGAACATCCGTGTAGAAGAGCTTGTTTTGCTCTTTCCTTTCGGTTCAGCTGTGGTATTAAGGAAACAACGGCTCTTCTGAAGGCCTCCTGGCAAGCTCAGGAGGTTGCCTATGATACGGGGATACAGGCTGTAGAACAAGTATGATAACAGAGGACAATGGGGATGTGGCATAATGACATAGGGGCTTTGAGACAGTTGTACCCTTCACAGGACTAAAAACAATGTCGCAAGCTTCCATTTGTAGACATGGAGTTTTAAAGAGCCACTGTATAGAGGACCAGGGAGAGTTTCTTGTTAATCACATTATGTACCTCACATGTTTTTAAGCATATTATTTAGTTTTCCTACACAGTTCCATATTGGTAAGGATTGCAGTATTTTAACCTATTTTCCTGTTCACAGTCCCCTAAATTTTTGTATTCCTTCTTCTTCTGTTTATCTCTAGTCACTGTTTCTAGAAAGCACTCTTACATGTCAGTGATGACAATTAAGCCACAACTATCTTCAGCAGACTTTGTAAAGCTAGGTGGTCAATGAATCAATGTCTTTTTTTTTTTTTTTGTGGTACCAGGGATTGAACTCAGACCCTTGTGCTTGCAAGGTAGTCGCAGTACCACTTGAGCTAAATCCCTGGCCCTTTCAATGTCTAATTTTTTAAAATTTGTACTTATGACTGTATTTTTAATTTATTTTGTTCCATTCACACACCTTTGCAAAATCAGAAATATGGAAAAAAAAAGGCTCAAAACTGTGGAAAAGGGAAATCATAGTGGAAAATAAAATCTGTACAATAAAAATGTTTACTTTTCTTAAAAAGTTCCTGTAAAAACCAATGATAGTGGTCATATTTAAGGTGGGCATGGTACCTCTTGAGCTAAATCCCCTGCCCTGAGGCCATTATTTAACTAAGTTAAGGGATTATAACTGATGGTATGAAAGGTAGGGCTTGGTTTAATCCATTCTTTTAACCTTGAAGAAACTACCAGAGACAAACATTTCAGACTTTGTTTTTCTTGCGACATTTACTATGAAGCCCACGTGTGGTTTAAGAGCATAATGTTTATTTTAATATCAGAGTGGTGGAGTATCATGTCTTTGTTACCATGACACCAGTAGTGCAATCTCCTTTCATCTGTCCATTTGGTTATTCATTGATTGACTTTCAGTAAGTGTGTACTGTAAGAGAAGTGAGGATAAAAAGTAAACAGATCCAGCTTCTGCCCTCGGGACCTTCTTCCTTAGGACATGTTTACATAAGTTCGCAAACACACACAGACACTCACACACGCTACCCTAGGCTTCCATACATGCACAAACATTATCTTCCTATGATGATTTTTCTTTCTACTTGAGGGTGAAAAAACATTATTGTCAGCTTTGGGCCCAGAGGGTAATCGAGACTTTTCTGGACAGACCTAAAATAGTTGTGAGGAATAGAGAAATCTCTTCTGCTTTAAGGACAAACTGCAATAAACCTTTAGTTGAAAAAAAAAACACCTTAGTTTATATATATCTATAATTATCCGGTCCTAAAAATACACTTGAGTTGGGGATGGTGTAAGCTGAAACACTTCTCCCTTCCCCCAACTCTGCTCCTCTGATGCCTCAGGAAGGTTTCAAGTCCCACAAAGGTCCCTTTTGACATTTTGTGAGTTTCTTAGTCTCTGCACAAATATCTGTAAAGTATGTCTTCTAGTTCTGTCTCCATAGATTTACAATTTTGAATAAAACCTAGTTGTTTTTGATGAAACAATGTCCCGAAAATCCAAGCCGCATGCTGTAGGCTTTGGTGAGGGCTCCTGTCCTCCATGCACACACCTTGTGGCCATGTCACCCCAGCATGGACTGCAGTGGAGAACCTGGGGCCCCACCGTCCTTCTGGGGGGTGGCTCCTAGGTGACCTGAAGATTTCCTACTCCACTCTCTTAAAGGTTTCTCTTCCTAATCACACTGCCCTTGGGGCCAAGTTCCCAAGGAAGTTTTGGAGTCAAAACCCAAATCATAGCAACAGGAGGAGCTTATTTAATTTACTTGGCATTTAGAAATGTGTTTGTGAGCTCTGTGACAGGAAGGACTTCAGGACCCATCAGACTGCCAGGCCTGAGAGGAGCTGCATGCAATTTTGTTCTTCTGAGAAGGGTGAGGTAGAGTGAGAGACTAGATGCCATCTCTGGGAAATGTGGTTAAATGAAGATCGTTTTCTTACCTCCTTTTTTCAGTGAGGAAACTAAATCTGTAACTTATAAACTGAAAGTAAAAGAATGCGACTGAGAGGTCTATAGTAAAAAAAAGTCACTTTGAGGGACAAAAAGAGACAAGAACACTTGTCTAAATCTTTTTGAAATTTCAAATTAACTTGCCTCCTTTTTATATGCCCTTTGGTACCTCACAAGATATGATATCCAGTGCAAGGCTTGGTTGAAAGTTCTAATTCGGCTCTCATTAAATTTATTGTAGCTGATGACCACTCACTTATCCAAGTTAGTTCATATTTATTTGAATAAACT
>PVIC010047830.1:0-13730 GCA_004025085.1 Thryonomys swinderianus | reverse complement strand
TGGATCAAACTCAGGACCTTGACCTTGACCTTGTGAGGCAGGCACTGTAACCACTGAGCTAAATCTCAGGTCCAACATGATGTATTTTGAAATGGGTAGAAAAATAGAGTAGAAAATTTCCAGCGCATGAAAATTAATGGTAGAAGCATGGAAATGCTTATTACCTTAATTTGCATACATATTGTATACATATATCAAATTACCATAATGTATCCCACAAAGTGTACAAGCTAGAGTAAATATTTTAAAACTTAAAAACTAATGTTTTTTCAATTACAAGTTATGTGAAAATCTTTCCATGTGTTATCTATTCATATATATTCCTAGTGAAAACTTTTCAAATCATTAAAATACTTGATTTTTCCTTTTTATCATAAAGTTCAAGAATTCCCTATATTAGATATAATCCCTTCTTGAGATAAATGTTTTCCAACTATATTCTTCCTGTCTGGCCTTTACTATCTTTTTCTAACAGTGCCTTTTGAAGAGTGGACATTTATAAATTCAGTAAAGTAAGTTTGTTGATATTTTATTCTTATGGATTATAGTCTTTGGTTTTTATTTCTACAAACCTCTAGCTGAAGATCACTTAGCTCCTTTACTGAACTTGTCTTCTAGAAGTTTTATAGTTTTATCACTTACATTTAGGTCTACAAGTCATTTTGAATTATGTTTTCAGGTTGTTGTGTGCCTGTTTTTATGTGATGCTTCTCTTTATGGCTTTGAGAACTTTCTTCATAAACATGGGAAGATCAATAGTTAGTAGAAGCCTTTAACTGAGCTCTCCAGAGATCATCAGAGCTTTTCAATGCAGTTCCTTCCCTTCCCTTCTCCTTTACTCCCTTCCTTAATTCCTCTCTCCTTTTTTCACTTGTTTGTTTGCTTTTTCTCTCTTTTTTTAAACAGCACAATGGACATATATTTAATGTAGTGCTTCTCACTATGGGGATGTTACTCAATATAAAGTTATTTTAATTTTTTATAACATTCCATTCATTTTCTATTCTAATGTCAATATAAAGGTTTTAAAAATATTTATGTTTTTCTATTTCAATACCAGGTGTATTTAATACTTTTTTTCTAAACATTTACTCCCCCTAGATATAAAAATTTCAACTAATGGCTAGTTGTTATTAAGTACAATGTTAACCTATGATATAAAGTCTGAAAATATGAAGAAACTCTTCAATGTTTTAGGAGGCAGTGATTGTAACTGAAGGGTGACAGTTTACCAAATTCTAGGCAAGAGCTTCCTTATTCCTATTTCATGTCATTTAGAAATTCTGAAGTTATAAAATATTATTTAAACAAATGTAAGTCATCTTCCTTTAACCCTTAGTGTAACACATACAAATTATAGGCTGCATTTACCAGTGCATTATTTGTAAAGAAAACATTTTCCAACTTAACAAATATTGATTTACTTCTCTATCATGTTAACAACTGTAAATCTAAAACATTCTTTTCCATTCTTCATTGGTAATTTTAGAGACCAAATATCAGATTGTGTCTTAAAATCACAAAAATTTTCAGGTTCATGTTTGATTTAGCATGTCTTAAAAGTGATATCACATTGGCCCATTTCTCCTTTGTGCATACACCTGTAAGAAAGCACAGATGCCTATTATATTGAGAATCACACCTAACAAGATAGCTATTGCATCTCCAGCTGTGTTTAAATTGAGTTCATGATGTTGGGATGTTGAGAGCTGAAGGTTCCTAATAAATAGTATATGCCTGATACCCCTGTTCTTTCAACTAAGGTCAAATGGCAGGCTGGGTTTGGATTCATCTTCTTTACGCTTCAACCTATGGACTGTCTCTAAGCAGTAAATTATGGCAATCTTAAAGGAATACTTAATCTTTTTCCTTTTGTGATCATAGTTCTGAAGCGTTTATTTTTTTTTCTGCCTAAGACTTGTTATTGTGAATATTTTTCCATTGTTTCTAGCTGTGTAAAATGAGAGGATAAATCTGACTGTTGGAAGTATAAAGTTCTAAGATAAGATCTTTGTACTTAAAAATCTCAGAAATCTCAGTAATTAAGGTTCAACAAGTACAAGTGAGACAACAAATGTAAAAACATGATGAGAATGATGAAAACATTTCTTATAACTAGAAGTAGAGTTCAGAGTGAAGATAGAAATAGATGAAAACATTCAAAGACGGTTTTATGGAGTCTGTGGAGCTTTAGAGCCAATGGTAACTCTGATAGAAATATTCAAAATTTTCAATAAAGAATATGAATCAAGGAAATGTAAAACTCAAGGATATGCATATGTGAAGGATCTGAGCAAAGCAATATCATTAGATGGGAGAAAATTTACCTACATGTGTATACTCAACATCTAATATCCATTTTGGACATTGTAATTACTTACAAATAATATTAGAATGTGTTGAATTTTGATGTGGAAACTACCTGAAAATAACTTACCGTATGTATTGCACAGAGATTATGAAAAGTGTTAGAGGACTCATCAAGGTTGATATGTGTATTATTTAGGAGAAAGGGATAGAAAAGACCAGTATTAAGGACTTTAGTTGAGAGCTGACAAATTACCTAGTTCCACTTGAACAACTTTAGATTTCTTTATTTGTATTTGTGATGAGATAATAAGGAAAGATGAATTCCAATTAAGATAACAAATTACCATTGTCATAAGCTTAACAAAAATGCCTTGAGATTTCTCTTCAAATATTTTCAGAGGAGCTGCTTATGACATTGCATTTGAACATCAAGTATATGTTGACTCAATACACTGTAAATTTAATCCCATTTAAAACTTCAAAGATGATAAGCAGATAAATTATTATTCTTCAAAAGCTAATTCTTTTTTTTTGCTTTTTGGAGACAGGGTCTTGCGTTGTAGTTCAGGCTGGCCCTGAGCTCACCATGGTGCTCAGGCAAGCCTCCGCAAACTCAGCAATCCTCCTGTCTCTGCCTCCCAAGTGCTGGGATTACAGGCGTGAGCCACCACGCCCGGCATTGTGGTATGCGGTGTTGATTGTTGGTGGGTGTGTCTCCATGCCCAGCATTATATGTGGTTACCGGGGATCGAACTCAGGTTCTTCAGCTTGCGAAGCCGGTGCCAGAACCACTGAGCTAACCCTCCGGCCCCTTCAAAAGCTAATTCTTATTTGAGATAATTCTTGTTTGAGAGTAATTCCTATTTCAGAACTGATCATCTGAAACATGTTTATTAATTTCTTCCATAGGACTGAAAGTTCCCTTATGGAAATATCTCTGTTGTTCCCTGTACTATTCAGGGTTGTGTGACAACTGACACGAGATCTGTATAACCACCTGTAAGGAGATGAAGCTGAAGTGTTAAAATGGAGGTGATCTGGTACACTCCGCTTCAGCAAATGACATCGGTTGTGCTAGTCGGCTTTCTGTTAGATACTAGAGCATTTCAGTTTACAAGAAGGGACAGTTTTGGTGGTGGTTCACAGTTTCAGAGGTTGCAGCCCATGGTCCCTTGGCCTACAGTGAACCAGGACATGCTGAGAGGAAAGTGTGGTGGAGGAGGGCTGTTTACCTCATGGTGGCTGCAAAGCAAAAAGATAGACAGGGACTAAGGCCTCAGTATTCTGCTGATGGGCATGCTCCCCGGACCTGCCTCCCACCAAGTAGGGCTCACCTGCTATCCGTCTGCTGCCTCCAGAACACCACAGGCTGGAGACCAAGCCTTTAGCATGTGGGCCTTTGGGAGATACTCCAAATCCAAAGTATGGTATAGTATTAGTAGATAGTACAATCTTGGAAGCAGCATATGTGCCCACCAACAGATGAATGAATAAAGAAAATATGGTACTTGGGCCGGAGGGTTAGCTCAATGGTTCCGGCACCTGCCTCGCAAGTGCAAGGTCCTGAGTTTGATCCCTGGAAACCACATACAATGCTGGGCATGGAGACTCATGCCCACCAACAATCAATACCACATACCACAGTGCCAGGCGTGGTGGCTCACGCCTGTAATCCCAGCACTTGGGAGGCAGAGACAGGAGGATTGCTGAGTTCAAGGCTTGCCTGGGCTACATAGTGAGATCAGGGCCAGTCTGAACTACAAAGTGAGACTCTGTCTAAAAAAAAAAAAAAAAAAAAAAAAAAAAAAAAAAAAAAAAAAAGAAAAAAAAGAAAATATGGTACTTATACATGATGGAGTATTACTCTGCCAAAAATATAAACTTAAATCATTTGAAGGAAAATAGATGCCCTTTGAGACTATAATGTTAAGTGAAATAAATTAGAAACATAAGCTCAAATATGGTATTTCTCTTACATGAGAAACCCAAAATGTAAATAAACTAAGGAGCAAAATAGAAGGTAGTAGTATATAGGAATACAGATCTTTCTTAAATGAGGAGATCAAAAGATGAAGGAAACAGGAAAGGTGGAAAGGGAAAGTTATAGAAAAGGAGCTAAGATGTGTTATGTATGTAGAAGGAATGTAAAAATTTCACAATGAAAACATATACTAATAAAAAATTTTAAAATATTGTTCCTATTAAAAGGCATCAGGATTCTTGGATAAATGCCTGACTAAATTCCTTAATTTAGGTATAGGGAAGAAAAATGAAAGGTAATGTTCAGAATATTTTTTTGTATCATTTAACAATGAAACTATCCAGTGATACCAGAATCTTGTCCAAGGATTCAGAAGTCAACTAAACAGATTCTCATTAACCAAGCATAAGAAAATGTAAGCATCAATAAAAATAACATGAAAGATTTTTTGGAAAACGGGGAGTAGACCAAGAGATAGAGGGGTAGGGGAGGGAGGAAAGAGAAGGGGATGAGAAAAGAATTAAAATGTGCTATCTATATGTACCAACTCCATACAATGAATGTAATTATGTGCTGCAAACATACTAATAAAAATTAAAAAAAAACATTTACTGTAGCTGGGCGTGGTGGCTCATGCCTGTAATCCCAGCACTTGGGAGGCAGAGGCAGGAGGATTGCTGTGAGTTTGAGGCTTGCCTGGGCTACATAGTGAGCTCAGGGCCAGCCTGTACTACAAAGTGAGACCCTCTCAACCAAACCAAACCAAAACAAAACAAACCTAAAACACTAAAAAAAATTAGCGTAATTACTTCTTTTAAGAAATATCTTTTTACAGTTACAAAAGATGAAAATTTCTTACTCATTGTAAATGGAACTAAACACAACATCTTTGGAACTCTGAGAAAAATGAGAGAAATTCAACAGCTCTAGGCTTTGTGAAGCAAATCTGGAAAGTGAAGGGAAATACAGCTAGCATTTTATAGTTAGCAACAAAACAGTTTTTTAAGGAATGAAAAGAAGACTCCTTTTTTGGTTGTTTTTCTTGGTAGTTGAAGAGGTCTTACAAATTATTCACAAAGGAGAAAATCTTTGCAAATCAGCTAAAGGAAAAAAAAATCAGAAGGAAATGTTCTTCACTGATTTATTCTGTCTCCAAATTTATCTCTGTGGAAAACACCCTGTCTTCTTTTGACACAGGTATTTTTATTATTCTTGGCTGCTTCCTACAATCCTACTCTTATAGATATTTGGACATAGAAAAAAAAAAAGAACTAAAATGTTCATTTGAGCCTTTGGCGTTATGTCTGCACAAGTTAAATGCTGCTTTGCAATTGTTTTACGACATACAGTAAATGAGTATTATTTCTTTTCTTTACCAGGAAATTATATCCTTTGGATTAGAACTGGAAACTCCATATCGTGGCTCTAGTCTAAATTTAGCCTTTTGGTTGTTAGTTGAGCTTCTCTGAATCAATTGTTCGCGTGAGTGGCTCTACGACCAGTCAAAATAACCTGTAGATGAACTTGGTAATTCTTTTGTTTCCTTTGATTTCTCTACTCCTCTCCTGACCCTGGTTTCTCTGACTGAAGTCTTTCATTAGCAGAACTCACCCACTACGTGCTCTATCTGCAGCAACTCGCCTTCCTGTAAAAGCCAAGAAAGTGGGAATTCAATCTCTTTAATGTTCCTTTGTCAAAACAGTCCCCTCAGCTTTCAAAAACATAGACGTTCAGGAGGAACAAAAGTCTTTTTCCTAGTTTGAGCAGGGTTCAATAAAACTCTTTTCTTATTAAGATATGAAGTATACTTAAATTGAAGTATTTCTAGGTCTATTCCAATTTTCTAAGTCTAATAATATTCCCTATTATTTCCTGGATATAAATTTACAAATTGAATAAAACTGTTTAGATGAAAGATATTTCTCTGGTTTTCTATGATTTGACAACATATTTTCCCATATGTATCTTGACTTCTGCATTTTCTTAATATAGCTGGATTTTTTGAGGAATCTGTAAAATTGAAAATGGTAAGCATTTGATCTATTCTTAGGGTTTTTTTTCTGAGAGGAGCAGTAGTAGTAATAGTTGGAAGACCAAATTCACCTCAGTTTTATTCTTTTTAAAGGATCTATAATATTTGTCAGTAAGTTGTTTATTGTTCTTAAAATTTATTTTGTAGTATAAATTTTATTATTTCATTTGTAGTATAAATGTTTCATTACAATATATCAGTATAGTTAAAAACTTCATATTAGTGAAAATTTATGATCTTAAAAATGGAAATGTAGCTGAAACAAAAGAAAAATTAAGCTGGGCGTGGTGGTTCACACCTGTAATCCCAGCACTCGGGAGGCAGAGACAGGAGGATTGCTGAGTTCGAGGCTTGCCTGGGCTCCATAGTGAGCTCAGAGCCAGCCTGGACTACAAAGTGAGGCCCTGTCTCAAAAAAAAAAAAAAAAAAAAAAAAAAAAAAAAAAAAAAAAGAAAAGAAAAATTAAAAATGAGATAAATTCTTATACAAAGGTGATTTACAAACAAGCAGATAAAGTATGTTAATGGCATACACACACACACACACATATATTGGTTGTTGTTGTTAGAGTGATTTAAACTTGGGAGCACAAACTACAGTATTAGAATGGACTGTAGGTATTTCTAATCCACTCTTAATTTACAGAAAAAGAACACAAGACCAAAAACTGAAATGCAGGAAGCTAAAGCTTGGCCCATTCCTTTTATCACCTCTTGAAGGAACAGGGAGAAAGGTTACTGTAGAGGCTATGCTTAAAAATACATGTTTTTAACAGAATTGGGTTCACTTTCCAATTTCCACAGTTATGAAATTTAGACCTTATTCTATTTCCAAAATCCTAATTTTTGAAGCTGAGATAACAATTCTTGTTAGTTTAGAGATGATAAAATGGTCAGAGCATAGATACTGTTGATGAAATCGATGATTTGTGTAAAAGTCTCAGGGAAGACCTGATATGAATGCTAGGCACACAGTAAGTAGTTGTGTTATAGTTAGGAATTTGACTCTAGAACAGAAAACAAATTTTAAATGTTAATCCTTTCATTGTACTTAATGCTAACTGGGAGAATTTAGCTTCTTTAGATTTTCCTCATTAAAAAAGGGATAATGAGAGTGCTTATTCTATTGAATTTGACTGCCTTCCATAAGCTAATCCCTATGAAGAAAAACCATAGGACAGCTTTTACAGAGTGGAAAATTTCTATAGGAAACTTGGTGTGGGAATGTGATGAGGGGAAGGAATAAATATGATACAGAAAGAAAATAAAAGAGCATGTATAAAGGGGGTGAGGAGGGGTGGGTGGGTAGGGATATGGGTAAAAATGAGAATTAACTTGTGTCATGTACGGTACAAATTCCCCAATGTTATAGTGATTTTGAGATGTATATAAATTGTACCAATAAAGAATTCAATTAAAAAAAAAGAAACCAATGAGCATGCACACCACTATTTTACCATGTTTTTAGTAACACATATGGAGATGCAAAGATGTTTGCAAAGGTAAGTGATCTAATGCTCACAATGAAAGGTTTGCTTTGCAAACCTTAATTAGTTCAACCTTACCTTTGATAGGACCTCCCTATCAACAATTATCTTAGAAAAACAAAGTATTCTTGTTTTTTAATTTTGAACTAGGAAAGTCAGTATAGAGTGATGAATGAATATAGGAAGTATAAGTCTTGCTTTTATATAATTCAGACTGTGAGGAATTTCAAACCCTTTAGATATCACCAAGTATTCTGTTTTCAGAATGTCTACCCTTATTGCATTTTGTACAAAGCAATGTGAAACTATTGGGAACAGTGTACAAGAGAGGAATTTTTCCTCATATACACCCTCAAAAAGTCTTTACTAACCTGATACAAAGTCAGCACTTTTTATTTTTTTTAGCAAGAACATATGGCACCAGAAGTCTCATAGCCAAAGAATGTTTGGGGCAGATTATACTAAGTATAGAACAATACTGTCAACATTAACCTCAATAGCTTATTTTAGTACTTATAAAATGGGACAGCATATGGTGAGGACATAACAAGTCTCCATATCTGTTAATACTACTTGAAGTAATTAAAGTCACTTGTTTCTGTACTCTTCGAAATTAAGAAATTCAGTGCTGAGCTGGGGATTTAACTCAGTGTTTCTGGAGCCTGCCTCATAGGCACAAGGTCCTGAGTTCAATGCCCGTACTACACATGCGCGCATGCACGCACGCATGTGCACACACACACACGCGCGCACACACACACACAAGGAAAGAAATTCAGCACTGCAGAGGAAATGTGCAATATTTCTTGTTTGGAGTAATGCTGAATGGCAAATGTGAAAATGATCTGACAGAAAGAACTACTAGTGATAAAACAAACAAATGCTGCTATAGTATTGGAGAATGTGAATGTTTGCAAAGTAGGCTCTTGCTCAGTGAATTTTTTTATTTTGCACTAAGACACTACATAACTAAAATCCTGTATTGTTAGTCTGCTTGTACCCTGTTTTGGAAACACTGAAATTAAGGCCCTAATGTCAAACTCATTATTTTCTACCAAAAGAAAAACTCATTTATATGTAATGTTTTAATGTTTAGGCAGAACTGATCCTTAGAGGCCAAATTAATTTCTAAAATGTTCACATTTAAAGATCAAGGTCCAATATAAAGAATAATTATGTTGGAGAGAAATACACAGGACAATAGCTTGAATAGTAATAGTCATTGTATTATATCAGTAAAGACCTAGTGCACTATAAATTTATTTATTCAACAGACATTTGTTACTGACAGCACACTGCACACTTTTATAGGAAATGTTAACTGTGGTAAGTGAGAAAGTTTGTAATCTTGGGTGATATTCATGAATTTTGACTTTATGTAGCTCTTTGTAGAAATCTTTTCTGAAAGACAGCGTAGCTTTATACTACAGCAGTGATATTAACAGTGGTGGACTTGTTGACAAGGTATATGCAGTATTTTAAAGGTCAAGTATAGGGATTTCTTGGCTATAGTAATTGTAGGATTTTTTTTTTTGAGACAGGTGTAGGATTTTATCTTTCACATTGGCATCTGTAAGTTTCCATTGTCTAAAAAGCCCTCATGACTTTTGTTGTTGGGAGTAAGGCAGGATAGATGTTTAGATCTGTCCTTTCAATAAAAAAAAATCAACAAAATGCTGGTTGGACATTTCTAAAAATAGCTCAAGAGCTAGCAAGCAAGTACAAATAATAAGGCCTAATAACTGAGAGAAAGATGACCCATGCAGGAAGGATTTGCAAACTCCAATGAGCTTGAGCTTTAATGTGTGCGCTCTGAGTAATTTGGAAGCAGTAGGGAACTTACTGGGAAGCACCTTCACAAAACTATGGGAAAGTTATAGAACATAAAGAAGAGGGTATTTGTAGTAAGATTTTTTTTCCCCAGAGGAACAGAACTAATGAACGTATGTATAATAATTATTTTTAAAGGTAGTCTACATTCACTGAAAATCAAATTTTAATCTATTTTTTCAGTTTTTATTAGTGTATATTTACAGTACACAATGTTTACATTCCTTGTGTGGAGTTGGTACATTTATAAATTGTAAGAAGAGATTTATTAGACTGAGTTACATGATCAGAGGCTGGATGGCCCCATGTGGCCATTTGCAAGCTGAAAAGGCAGGCAACCCTGTACTTACTCAGTTCGAGAAGCTTCCAAATGAGAGGGCTCAGTGAAGTGGTCCCAGTCCAAGGTTCAAAGGCTGGAAGTCCATTGGAGGGTCACTGGTGTAAGACTGGAAAAAATTGGAGTCTGAAGATAGTAACAAAAGATGTTCCGAGTTAAGAAGAGTCCATTGTTCAATGTGCAAGTTTCTTCCTTTTTCTCCTTTGTTCCTTCTGGGGGCCCTGCCCTCAGCCTGGCGGACAGTGTTGTTCGTGTTCAGGGGTTGGGTTCCCAACTCGGTTTGTGGGCTCACAGCCAATCATCTTTGGAATGCTGTGCGCGCGCGCGTGCACACACACACACACACACACACACACACACACACACACAGCATGTGCTTTACTAATTTTCTATATATCATTCAATCCAGTAAGTCTGTAATAAAGATTAACCATCATAGTATTACAGCGAAAATATATAAGGAAATTGAATACATATAAATGAACTAAATCTTGTAAGTAAAAAGGATTAGAGTCTGAAAATACAAAATATAGGTATTTAGTATTGATAAGAAATAAATTGAAAACGTAATATACAGAGTTTGGGTGTACAAAATAGAAAGCCTCTAACAGGCTAGTCATATACAGAAATAGCATTAGAGATATTTAAATAAGATCAATAAATCAAAAGTCATTCTAAAGATCCAGTGGTACCTCAGCTTGTGAATATTTTTGTTTGCGAACAATTTGGTTTGCAAACGGAAGTTTCTGGCAAAACAATTTTTGTATACAAACTATCGGTTGATGCAACGAATTAAGTGAACAGAAGTACCATGATACTGTGTTACTGCTTAATTTCAACTCATCAAGAGTGTATAATAAATTACATTAGTATAAAAGAAATACCATGACAGCAAAACATACGTCTTTAAAACAATTAGAACTACAGAATGAATGAACGTATGTGCCACATAATGCAGTGGGATCATGAAAAAATGTTATTTATTTACACAGAAAGCTCTTAAAATAAATTTGAACATTGAAAACTTAAAACTCAAGCAATAAGTGCACATCTTTAAAAAGTTATTATTCTGTCTCGTATATACCCTTAATAATTATAGCTAAAAGAAAAGCTGAAAATTATGAGTTAAGCACTGATTTTTTAATTTAAAGAACTATAAATGAACTGAAATAAAGTAATATGAGACTGATAAGTAGTAATGATAGCCAACAAAACTCAAAGTTTATCTTAATTTACTTATAAGATTAATATATACATGGGCAAGATTCATTAAAACAAAAATATCACAAAATGTTAGAAGTATAAAAGGCATAAGTAGAAATAAAATAAAATGAGATAAAGAATAAGAATAGTATTAAATACTTTTATACTAACATATTTTAAAATTTAGACAAAATGGAAATCTTACTGAAAAATATAATTTATTAACAGTGACAGCAAAAATTTCCAAAAGTCTAAGTAATCCATAAATAAAAGAAAGAAATGCATCTGGTTAAAATCATTCTATAAATTTAATTTCTAATAAAGATGGATTTTATATCTATTCTCCAGTTGTTCAAGAAACAAATCATTTAAATAATTTTTTGGAATACATCTATATTCTAAAGAAAATAGAGATAGCACTAACCAACATATTTTATAATGGTAACAAAACAGTTACAAGGATCTCACAAATACAGAAAAAGAAAGAATATTATAAATCAAAGACATTAAATATATATGAACAAATTCTAAATAAAATGTAGATAAATGAATACCAGCCACATAATGAAAAGAAATCTATCACTACTTTAAGATCCATTTATCTTAGCAAAGCAAATTTCACTTGACATCAGAATATCATCTCTGGGCATTATCAAATTTTAAAGAGAGAATAAATAATATTGTTATTTCAATATGTTTAATATGATAAAACAGTATATATTCCTTAACAAAGTACTGAGATAAAGCATGTTAATTTGTTAAAAGATATTCAAGAAAAGGAAAGGAAACAAAAAAGAATAAGTATATTCCAACTCCCCAGTAAGTATAATATTATATACTGCAAATATATGCTAATAAATACATTTGATGAAAAATTAAAATATATTTGTTATAAACCTCTAGCAAATCTCATATCTTTTAAGATTAGTTTAAGAATTTGGGTGTCTGTTATCACTTCTTTTGAATATTGCCCTTTCTTTTTTCTTATGTTTATTGGTACATTTTAGGTATACATTATAATCACATTCTTCTTTGGGGATTTGTACCTGTACATGATATATCTTAGTTTTGTTTTTTTCCCCATTCTCTTACCTTACCTTACTCCCCCTGTCCCTCCCTACTTACAAAAATTTTGTTTCTGTTTTATTCTACTTTTCTCGTATATTTTTCTCCTTCCTCATCTCCCTCCCTGCTTCTCCTAACCTTTTGGATCTTTACTTCCTATTTTACATTATCTACTATACAATTTGGTCCTCATTTACTCTTTCAGTTTCTCATACCAGAGAAACTATTCAGTATTTTACACGTGTGTCCTATTTATTTCACTAAAGAGTATGACCTCAGTGGGCATCAAATTAGTGATAAATGACTCTAATTTATCATTCATTATGGCCAAGTACTATTCCAGTTTTATAAAAAATCTACATGGTCTTTATCCAGTTTCCAGTTGGTGGGTATTTAGGCTTTTTCCAAGATTTAGCTATTACAGACTGCACTGCTATAAATATGGGCTCACATACATCTCTGTGGTATGATGCTTTAAATTATTTTGGGAAGGTACCCAGGAGGGGAATAGGACCTCTAATTCCTCTTAGGGTCAATAGGACTTCTACTCCTAGTTCTTTGAGAAGTCTACATACTGATTTCCACAGTGGTTGCATCAGTTTATATTCCCATCAACAGTATAGAAAGGTTCCTTTCTCTCCACAGCCCCACCAGCGTTTGTTGTTTGTTATTTTCTTGAGAGCAGCCATTCATATTGGAATGAGATAAAATCTCAGAGTTGTTCCATCTGTGTCTCTCAAATGGTGAGTGATGTTGAACATTTTTCCTACGTTTATTTGCTGCTTTTAATTCTTCATCTAAGAAATGTCTTCATTCCAGATGCCCATTTTAAAACTGGGTCTTTAAATTTGGTGATTCTGACATTTGAAGTTCTTTATATATTCTAGACAGTAATCTTTTGTTTGAGGAACACCTGGTAAAAGTTTTCCCAACTATATAGGTAGTATTTTTGCTCTGTTGGTGGCTTCTCTTACTGTTCAGAAGCTTTTTATAAGATGAGATCTCAATTGTTGACTTTTTCTGTTAGTTCCCATACTACTGAGGTTTTGTTCAATGTCTTTCCCTATGCCAATGTCTTCAAGAGTTTTACCTAACCTATCTTCCAGTAAGTTTTCTGTTTTTATTTAATATTTCGATTTTAACCCACTTCAATTTCAGCATAGTGCATGATGAAATATTTTTAATCTAGTTTTAATCTTAGGTAGGTTGGAATCCAGTTTTTCTGGCACAATTTTTTAAATTGAATTCTTTATTGGTACATTTTATATACAGCTCACAATCACATTCAACATTGGGGAATTTGGACCAGTGCATGAACAGAAGTTAATTCTCATTTTTACCCATGTCCCTACCCACCTTCAACCCCCCACCCCTTATATATGTGCTATTTCTTTTTCTTTCTAAATCATATTTATTCTTTCCCCTCATTATGTTCCCCCACCACATTGCCTTTGAATATTTCCTGTTTTACAAAATATACCATTCA
>PVIC010047829.1:0-13723 GCA_004025085.1 Thryonomys swinderianus | reverse complement strand
GGCTTGCCTGGGCTACATAGTGAGCTCAGGGCCAGCCTGAACTACAAAGTGAGACCCTGTCTCAAAAAAAAAAAAAAAAAAAAAAAAAAAAAATTAAAAAAAGAATAAGAAGGCCGGAGATTTAGCTCAGTAGTTCCGGTGCCTGCCTCGCAAGCGCAAGGTCTTGAGTTCGATCCAGGTAACCACATACAATGCTGAGCATGGTGACTCACGCCCACCAACAATCAACCAGCAATCAGCACCACATACCACAGTGCCAGGCGTGGTGGCTCACTCCTGTCATCCCAGCACTCAGGAGGCAAAGATAGGAGGATTGCTGAGTTCAGGGTTTGCCTGCGCTACATAGTGAGCTCAGGGCCAGCCTGAACCACAAAGTAAGACCCTGTCTCAAAAAAAAAAAAAAAGGGCCGGAGGGTTAGCTCAGTGGTTCCGCTGCCTGCCTCGCAAGCGTAAGGACCTGAGTTCGATCCCCAGTTACCACATATAATGCTGGGCGTGGTGGCTCACGCCTGTAATCCCAGCACTCGGGAGGCAGAGGCAGGAGGATTGCTGAGTTTGCGGCGGCTTGCCTGGGCACCATAGTGAGCTCAGGGCCAGCCTGAACTACAAAGCAAGACCCTGTCTCCCAAAAAAAAAAAAAAAAAAAAAAAGAATAAGAAACCAGGCATGGTAGAACACACCCATAATCCCAACACTCTTGAAGGCTAGGACCAGAGAATCACATATTTAAACACAGCCCAGACAAATCAGCAATTTAGCAAAACCCTATCTAAAATTTTTAAAAGGCTAAATAAGGATCAGAAGGAAGCCCTGGGTTCTTCTATCTCTGCTACTAAAAAGAAAAAAGGAACATGAGGATTTAAAAAAAAAATACTACCACTTTAAACTGATATTGTTCCTTTTTTGCCAAAGATTGTAAACAGCATACCCACATTCCTTATTATTCACCAGTATCAGCAAAGGATAAGGTAAAAAGTAAAAGTAAGATAAAAGTTATTATCCTTATTTGATAGATGGAAAAACTGAAGCTCAAACCAGGTGTGGTGGTACATACTTGTAATCCCAGCACTTAGGAGGCTGAGGCTGGAGGATCACTGCAAGTTCAAGACCAGCCTGGGCTGTATAGTGAGTTCAGGGCCATTCTGAACTACAAAATGAGACATACCCTGTCTTTAAAACAAGAAAGCAAAAGAAAAATTGAGGCTCAAAAAGAATAAGTGTAAGTGTCATCCCCTAGGCCACAAGATGACCAAGTATAGATTTTTCATGTATGATGTGCAATCAGTACTCCAAAAATAAGAGAAAACAATGTGATTTTTTACTTACTTTTTTCGTCTTTGTCTCTCCTTTAGCCTGGAATGATAGATATCTACCACTGCCATCTTCAGGGCTATAAAAACAGAAATGGATAAATGATAAATAATATAAATAAAGCCAAGATAGAAATATCTTTTGCTCAAATTCTAAAGCTTATTCCACACTACTAATGTAGGAATATGTCTATCAGAGGCATAAAAATATCCTAGCCCAGGGCCGGAGATTTAGCTCAGTGGTTCCAGCACCTGCCTCGCAAGTGCAAGGCCCTGAGTTCGATCCCTGGTAACCACATACAATGCCAGGCGTGGTGGCTCACGCCTGTAATCCCAGCACTCGAGGTAGAGGCAGGAGGATTGCTGAGTTTGAGGCTTGCCTGGGCTACATAGTGAGCTCAGAGCCAGCCTGAACTACAAGGTGAGACACTGTCTCAAAAAAAAAAAAAAAAAAAGATTTAATGACTGGTAAACAAGGCAACTGTATTAATGACTTCTTGTCTTTTCAAGCTTTGTATAAATTCATGGTTCAGAATTTTTCCTTTGTTTTCATTACAGAACATGTTCATAGAAGAGGCTCTAGAGAGCATAACACAGTGCCTTGCCACCCTGTTTCAAAATAAAAAAGGGCTGAGGCTATAGCACAGTATGAAACTTTTGTGTTCAACAATACCTGACCAACACACATATACAAGGAATCACCAGTTTATTTCATTATGTAAAAGCAAGTTGTTGAGAAATGTATGATTCTAAGTAGTCACTGTAATAGTCCTGGCAAGACAGATGTGAAGAAATTCTGGACACTCCATACTGACTCCTTACTGTGTATCTCACTGCTACTTGCCCTTAGGATTATTTTTAGATTAAAAGGGTCAATACCAAAGTCTTACATCCTGGGCTCTGAGAGGATGTTCTATGGATAAATGTAACTTCAATCACAGAGAAGTGTCCAGAAATACTTTATACAGGTCATTTTCCTGGCCTATGAGATAAAAATAAATAACCTAAATCTTGGCTGGATAATTTGGAGATAAGTGAATGCAATATTTTATAAAGTTTAACTGCTTAAAAATTTCACTATCATGGGTTCCATTTGTTTCTAACAAGTTCAAGGATTCAATATTGATTTATTCTTCCTCATAACTAACAACAAATGAAAAATAATTCAATATTGTCAGATCAGATTCTTTAAAGATTTAAGGCAATGGGTTTTAAACTTTTATTTTATTTTTTAGCTTAGTCCTTAAACTTTTTTTTGGTTGCACTGTGGATTGCCAACTAGGTAAGCACTCTACAACTGAGCTACATTTCTGTCCTCTTCAAATACTTCTAACTCTTTCTATAAATGAAATCATGAAGGTGTTCCATATAAAAGTCTTGATACCGCAGAATACCCCACACTCTGCCTGTTTAGACTAGTTAGAAAGACATGCAAATTTAGTAGGAAGGAGGAGGAAAGGAAGCATCTCTGATACTCAGTATAATCAAATACAGATTTTACAATGGATTTTAATACTTCTGAGAAGTGAAGAATTAGGAAATCAATTCGTGTAGAAAGGTAAGCAAATACAGTAACGATGGCTTAAATACTGAGAACTTTGGGGGTTTTATTAGCATTATTTCATTTATCTACCCAATAAACTCAATCAAAATGTGTGTGGCTTGAGATGCAGCTCAGGGTTACAGTGCTTATCTAGCTTGTGTGAGGCCGAGTTCAGTGGCCAGTATCAAAAAAAAAAAAAAGTTGAAGATCCAGTGTAAATTACTGCTAATTTTAATAAAGGACTTCTGTAATTTTTATAGAGCACTGACTTTATCACCAATCCTGAGACTAGTGTGGGAATAACTTATTAAAAAGAAAAAAAAAACTTAAGAGATTATATTACCAAAAAAAATCAATTAATACATACTGCCAATAATTGGTTCTAGTGTTTGATTACTTCAGTAGTTTACATTTATATAGCTGATTCTAGAGGGTGAAAGGAAGTAAACACACAGAAGCAAATGGGAAGAGGAGTGGAATTATTCCAGAGAAAATTCACATTTGGATCTACTGTGCCTTCTTTTCTTTGTAAAGCACACACTCTGACAGCAGCAACTGCTCTCAAGATCTTAACTTTAACTACATGAATAAAACCAGCAGGGACCATAGCATAGTAGGCAGAACAGAAAGGACAAGGCAGACACAGAATGAGAATCATTGGTTCACAGTCCACTAAAGCAGCTAGGATGCTTTAGATATCATTAAACATGAACAAACCAAAACTAGCTATAACCTGTCCACTTACACAAGCCCTCTCAATTCTCAACATTATGGGGAAGAACAGTCTCCCTGAGATTACAGTGGAGACCGGTAGAAATTTCTAAACGGCCTTAAAATATTTCAAGAAGTGGGCAGAAGACAGAGGCAGCTCCTTCCCACTGCGATGTATTTCTAACATTGTTCAAAATAGCTGGCAACATGTTTCTGTTTTCTTGACAGAAGGCACTGACTGCTTACTTGGCAAGAAAATCAACTGAGGGGCCTTAGCTGTAGAGAGGCCAATCAAAATCCTTACTGCAAATGCACAAGCAGAAGCCTGTGAACAGGTATTCCCCAGAAGCAAAGCTTTTAAAAACATCATTCCCACTCTAAGCTTGTGGCCGAGATACACACAAATAATTCTGTGCAGAGAAGAAGACTATGTGGCCTAAAGGTACAAGTCAGTAATTAGGAAGTCTTAGGCAAATTACTTAACTTCTTTGCATATTTCTCTAAGTCTAAAATGAGAAAGTATCTTTTCCTGCTTCTCAAGAATGTGGTGAAGCTACAGAAGATAACAAATGTGAAACCTCACCCCCTCACCTTCCAAAAAGAAAAAAAGAAATGTAGCAACAAAAGCTAAGGATATAAAGACAGTGAATGTTATAGGGTTAAGAACAGAGAGATTCTAGGAATGGATCTGCACTTGCTAGCTATATAATCTCAGACAAGTTACTTGATCTTTTTGTGCTTCAATTTCCTGATCTGTAAAATGGCAATAATAACAACATTCAGCACATACAATTTGTGAGGATTAGATGACCTCATATATGTAAAGGGCTTAAAACGGCACCTGGCAAACAGAAAAAGCCATATGGATTAGTTATGATTAAGTTATTAAGTCTAAAATGTTTTATGTGTAAAGCAGCTAAAGCACTATAAAATGAAAGGCACTATCAAGGGATGAATAAAAAGAGACCAAACTGGATGTCTCATCTATTAACTGTTCAACTGTCTAAAGGATGGGTACGTGGTCCAAAGAAATAGTTTGAAAAATGGCAGGGAAATCTTGCTGAAATTATGTTTTCAAATAGGAGTATAAACTATATTAAATGTGTAATTCTGAGAAGGGCTGGAAATATAGACTCAGGAAAAATAATATAAAAAATACAGACTCAACAAATAGCACATCTTTTACTTGGGTTATAGGACAGTAATGACTACAAATGATGGTACACCCATAACTTTAGAAGCCTAAGAAATTCAGTTTAAGAACAGTGGACAAATTTAGGAGAGATTTCAGAAATGAAAGTAGATGGGGAAACAGGAAGAAGAGAAAACTTCACTGAGCATCAAACTGAGATCTCACTACACCAGAAGTCAGGAGGGCTCCAGGTTAGGAGTCTTCTGCATCTCTATTTTTGAAATAATAATTTATTTAAATAAAGTAAATAAGAAAAAGCCATGTAGTGATTCCAGAAGTTCCTTTTTTCACCCCTCTCAGACACTGCTATATTGCAGTTTCCTTTTTGGCCCCATTCTGAAATCTTTCTTGTATAGCTAGAATACAATTCATTATCATTCTACTGTATCCCAGGCCTCTGTAATGAACCATGTAAGCCAGTTCTATTCAACAAATACCATGAATCAAAGAAAAACCTTTGAGTAAAAACAGGGCTAGATGGGGCCGGAGAGTTAGCTCAGTGGTTCCGGCTCCTGCCTCGCAAGCGCAAGGTCCTGAGTTCGATCCCCGGTAACCACATATAATGCTGGGTGTGGAGACACGCCCACCAACAATCTACGCCGCATACCACAATGCCAGACGTGGTGGCTCACGCCTGTCATCCCAGCACTCGGGAGGCAGAGACAGGAGGATTGCTGAGTTCGCGGCGGCTTGCCTGGGCACCATAGTGAGCTCAGGGCCAGCCTGAACTACAAAGCAAGACCCTGTCTCAAAAAGAAAAAAAAAAAAAAAAAAAAAAAAGGGCTAGATGGCATATTCAGATGGCCTCCACATACAAAACCCAACCAGCCTGTTCCCACCTGGTAGTTATAAATGAGGGAATACAAAAGGAATGTTAATGTTCAGTAATACTAAGGATAATGGCATACAGACACAGTAGTAACACCAGTCTTAACTGTGTACCATCTTTCATCAGAGACATTCATACTGACTAATCAGTGTCATTCCTTTTTTACTGTCAGGTGACACAAAAGATTGGCAAGCAAGACTCCAAGGACCTGCCTAAAGACTATACACTGATTCAGAAGTAAGCCTGAGGCTGAATCAGTGTCTTGATTTCTAAGGAATCTGTGGCCCTCTTTCCGAGTCAGGGATACCTAAAAGCTTCTTGGACTCTTAGTCCCCTTCACAGAGTATTCTTAGAAAGACTCTTCAGAGGTCTCACACCCTAGTCATGGGTCATGCTGCCCAAGTAGCTACTGTAAGAGTTCAGAACCACATAGAAAGCCATCTCTAGGATACCACATTCCTTTGTCTTCCAGTGCAGAAGAGCAAATAATGAAGATCAAGACTTAAATGACCTTCTCTGTAAGCACAAAAGAGAAAACATTAAACTGTTCCTCCTTTGGCAACATCTGGGCATATTAGCACACAGCAAGTTCCAGAGTAGAGTCAATACAGTTGAGATTTGGATGTTTACCTGGGTACACAGTATAGACAACAACAGGCAGATGAATCTTCCATTAACCTAACTGCTTGTTCCCTTGTCTACACGAATATAAATGAGATGAGCCAAATGCTCAGGGATCTTTGTCCATCCAGGGGCAAGAGACCCCTGGAATCCTCATTCTAAATTATAGTCACCCTAACAAGCTTATCTCCAGAATGCCAGTGTGGCCAAACCTCTTTAAAATGTTATTTTTAAAAGACATCTAAATATCTTCCAGTTCATTGCTGGGCCAAGGGGAAAGGGTTATTATTTATGTTGTGTTGAAATTATGAAAAAGGACTAATAACTGATGCCTCAGTTCTGGTTTAATGAGAATCAGTAATTTACAATACTATAGAAACTGTAAGAAAAGCACAGATAAAGTAGGTTATAGATTTGCAAAGTTTACTGAGTTAAAAATTACTAATCTACAAAGCGAGACCCTGTCTCAAAAAGCAAAAAAAAAAAAAAAAAAAAATTACTAATCAATTGCTTCTTTTTGATTATTCCTTTTATGCTCACATAATCACAGACAGAACAAATGCACCAGAAGAAATTACAAATCTAGATTCTGGAGAGAATGAAGAGCAAATTTAAATACCAACAATTAAAGTTTTCTTCTGTTTAGATGACCTTGGTTTAGATCCTAGAGAAGTGACTCAGCAAGTCCCTTACATAGTTGGGCCATTACTGAAATTAGAGATTTTGAAAAGTTTGATTTTTAACAATATCTAAAAGGGTATTTACAAAGCTGTCATTCTTGTATATAGCAGTAACCTGGTATTGACAAGAAAAATAAAAGCTATGAAACAGTACCATTGAACTAAAGCAAATGTGTATGGTATATGTAGAGAAATATTGAACGGCAATCTGTATACTACCTTAAAAGGAACAGCACGAGAGGTGAGAGGAGACAGCATGAGTCAGTGAAGTTGAAGAGATTGACATGCAAGACTGAACAAATACAATAGATCTAGTGAATGCTGAAGTAGTTTGTTTCCTAGCTTTCCTCTTTTAGTTCAATCTGCGTCACTCTGACTTTCCTTAAAGCTGTGTGGGAGAAAAGAGGAATGAAACTTTGCAAAAATTATTTTGCTCAAAAAATGTATAGATAAAAATTCTCACAGTAAAACTTTTAAAAGAATTCTTTCTTTGTGCCAGGCCTGCTGAAACAAAGACCCAGGTAGCAGTGCTACGGAGAGAGGAATCAAGTTCCCCTCCTAGTGAGAGTACTGATTAGCACAATACGTTAACTGGGTGATTTATAATTCAACAGGTATTGTACTTGCCTTTCTTGCCTAAGATATAATTTTTTTTCCTCATGCAAGGCTCACCGTATGATATTGGTTTAAGAGAAATGATAAAATGCTTTTTGAAGAGCACAGATTCCAATAGAGTATGATTACTATATCATAATTCTGGACTAAAATGAAAGACAGGAATCTATTTTGCTAAGAAGTTCACTGGAAATGGAGGGGAGGAAAAGACGATTCAATTTTCTTTTAAATACAGGGTCTTGCTCTGTAGTTCAGGCAGGCACCGAGCTCACTATGTAGCCTAGGCAAGCCTCAAACACAGCAATCCTCCTGCCTCTGCCTCCCAAGTACTGGGATTACAGGCATAAGCCACCATGCCCGGTATTGTGGTTTGTAGTTACCAGGATCAAACTTGGGACCTTGCATTTGCAAGGTAGACAGTGGAACCACTGAGCTAAATCCCCATCCCCTCAATTTTTTAATACTGAGGACTGAACTCAGGGATTCACACTTACTAACCCTTGTGTTCAACTACTGGGGCACACCCAGCCCTAGCCACACGCTTTTAACAACTTTTGCCATTCATTACTTGCATTATAACAAGAGTTAACATAAACCTTTACAGAGCTATCTAAAACTAGTATTCAAAAGTACTAAAACTTCAGTGGTTCTGAGGAACAAGCAGTTCTCAATTTGGTCTAAAAACCCCTCAAGAAGTTCCACTGCTATTGGAAACTTATGGTAACAAATTATAGTGAGCATTTAGAAGATGCTACTAAAATCCCAATGTCTTCATATTGTTTCATTTTCTTCTACAGAGGCAAGTGAGGGTCACTTAACCAATTACCTCAGAAGAAAGACCGCATGGTCCACTGGGCAGGCTATCCCAATTCCTACTATATAATCAATAATTATCACAAATTTTACACAGTATAGTCAAAGCCAGATAGAAGAGTGAGTTCCCCAACTTAATCATAAGGTTTTGAATTCCTTAGGAGCAAAGGACATGTTTTATTCCTTATATTCTGAGCATACAACAGTTACTTCACGTCTTTGTAATCATAAACATTTGATAAAACATTACCATGTAAGATGTCCGAGTCATCTTCAACAAAATCAATGTCTCTCAAGTCCCATTCTGCATAATTATCAAATTCCTGTTAGAGAAAAAAAAAATCCCCACCCCAAGCCCATCAGCTTTAAATAAGGCTTCACAGTACCCATGTTTTAGAAGTAAACAGAAAATATATGAGCCAACAATTGTTTAAAGAAAGAAAGAAAAACTAAATGGGCTAAAAAGCCAGGATACTGCTACAAGTAATGGGAAAATCATGGAAAAAATTGACAGGCTTGCAAACCGTACTGAAAGCAAAATATTAAGAGTAGTCATGCATTTAGGAATGAAGCCAAATCTACTGTTCTAAAAGTTTTAGGTGTGTCAGGTATAGTAGCACACTCTGCTAATCCCAGCACTTGGGAGGATGGGGCAGGAGGATTGCCATGAGTTCAAGACCAGCCTAAATTACACAGTAAGGCCTTATCTCAAAAAACAAAATAATATAAAAGTTTTAAACTGGTAATTCCCAAGAAAATGTAACTTTAATTGCATCTTCAAGCATGAAAATTGTCTGTATTATTTACCTTTTATTATCTTTTAAAAAACTTACTTAGTCAACAGTATTTTTTATTCAGTTCAAGGAATAATCTGTTTATAGTCTATTCAATGACTGTAATTTGTAGAAGTGGTATCTATGGGGTAGCTACACAATATAACCTGCCATGAACAAAATGCTAACCTGGGTATGGCCAGAAAAAGATGTCTAATAATTGGTTAAACTTTCAAGTTGCCTCAGGGCGCTGTGCTTATGGACTAGATGATAAATCAAGACACTTTGTAACTGTATTTATGTGGTATTTAATTCCAAAGATGGATGAAGAACACATAGTATTTATATGCAACATTCATTTGAACACTTGTAGATAAGTACAGGAGTCATCAAACTGGTACTTCCAGCCCACTGTCTGTTTTTGTACAGAAAATTTTACTGAAACACAAGTATACTACTTTGTGTATTATTGGTGAGGATTCTATATGAGAAGAACAAAGTTTTACTACAGCGGGAAATTTATAATCTATAATTACTATCTGGTGCTTAAAGGGACAGATCTGTCATGTCTTGATACAATGTAACTGTCAAACCTCCTAGGTGTAGAATAAGAACTAGACTGCAGAAACTCCATACCTACAAGGTAGGAACCAACACCTATGGAATTTCAGAAATAAATTCTTGGTCTGAAGAACTTAATACTGTTCCCCAAGTAAAATATGCTTACAAATAAAAATGAAGATTTAAATTTTATATGTGTCCACATAAAGGCCCTAATAATAATGCCTTGAAAAATCTCCTTTTTGGTGGAATGGAACCTATGAGTAAGAGGCAGAAGCCTCAAAAGATATAAAAAGTTTTTTCTCTCTTATGCTAAAAACAAATTTCTCCTACCTACCTCAATGAAATCTGCTCGAGCTGGCATATATCCTGCCATATCTCGAGAAAGCAAGGAGTCAAAGGAAGGTCGGGGAGGGTCATCTGTAGCTGGAAAAATTAAGAGTTTTTCTTAGTTAATAAAATACTGACACAAAAAAGTAACACAAAAATAATCCATTTGTATATTCTGAAATGTTTTTGGAAAAATAGTGTCTCAGGGAATAGATAAATTTAAAAGGTTTTTTTTTTGAGACAGGGTCTCGCTTTGTAGTTCAGACTGGCCCTGAGCTCACTACGTAGCCCAGGCAAGCCTCGAACTAAGCGATCCTCCTGTCTCTGCCTCCCGAGTGCTGGGATTACAGGCGTGAGCCACCATGCCCGGCACTGTGGTGTGTGGTATTGATTGCTGGTGGGCGTGAGTCTCCATGCCCAACATTGTATGTGGTTACCGGGATCGAACTCAAGACCTTGCGCTTGCAAGGCAAGCGCCGGAACCACTGAGCTAAATCTCTGGCCCACTTTAAAAGGTTTTTATAAAGGGAAAAGTGAAAAAGAGTGAAGTACTACAGAAACAGACTAAATTCTTCAAAAAAGAAACTAAGGTTTAGGCAGTACGGGGGGAATTCCTTCTGATGTTTGCTTTTCCATAATGAAAGGATTTTTTTTTTAATATTACAGGACCTACTACAGTGTCAGCTTTAGCTCTATTAAGTCTTAGAACCAACCTCAACTTACACATTATCACCCAACTTAAAAAACAAAAACACTATTTTTGGAAGTTAACTGGAATATAACCCAGCTCCAACATACAGTAGTCCCATGACCTTTCATAAATTACCTTTCTGAATCTCAGTTATCTCATGTGTAAAATGAAAGCACCCATTCTGCTTATTTCATTAAGTTGCTGTTGAAAGTGCTAACATCCTATTCAAATAGAAGTTATCACCAGCTACTGAGTTAGCTATAAAACTGTTTCTAAGACGTATGAGGAAATGAGAGAGGAAAGAGAAAAGATTCATATCTCCATTATTGTGCTCTGGGAGTCATTCAGGAAAGACTTCATTTATAATTCATCTTGTTTTGGGTTGTATTTTATTAAAAGACCAAGTGGTCTGATGGGCACATGAGATTAAGAAGTTTGTGTTTATTCTATAACCAATGAACAAAAATTACAAATTACTCATTAGGCTTGATGCTAGGGCAATTAATGAGTCAAATGCTGGGCCCTGTTAAGCAACTCATAACTACAATCACAAATCCTCCAAAGGAACTGCAAAGACTTCACTCCAAATAGCATGGGAGAGTGGGGCCCTTTTTGATGCACTGAAGTTAAATGATATATTCAAGGGACTCAGAGTAGGTAGAATTACACATCAGCTTAGAGTTCTCAGATGTTCAGTTCAGCATACACCTCTGACTCCTACAATGTGTTTCTTCTTTGCCACATTATGGTCCTGACTCTCAATAACTGCCATGCTAATTCCTCCTATCTGCCATAAGTTCTTTATCACCCAAGTCATCAAATCACTGTTTATCTGTCACTGACACAGGATGCAAGGATGGCCTAAGTTTTTCTCACCAAAATAGGGAGGCACTTACAGTGAAATGGAATGGCTGTGTCAGCAGTCTTTGCCTCCTCTGCTTGTTTCAGGTTTAGCAGGGTAGAAGCAAACAGAGGGTTATTGATGAAATGCTTCATGTAATGCTTTTCACATTCCTCCTTGGTCTTGGTGCACATCTGATTGGCTACATCCTGCCTAGAGAAGGGTGGTGACAGAGAGTGAAGGGAGTAGTATTTTCACTTATACATAACACTAAAAGGATGGTTTGTCCTTTTCACATTTTATATCAAATTCATACAATATCAGTAATCTGCTACCTCCAAACCAACATCATGGGAGTTTTCAGCAAAACAACACACAAATAGGGCTGGGGATTTAGCTCAGCGGTTTCAGCATGTGCCTAGCAAGCGCAAGATCCCAAATTCGATCTCTGGTACCACATATCACAATGCCAGGCATGGTGGCTCACACCTGTAATCCCAGCACTCGGGAGGCAGAGGCAGGAGGACTGCTGTGAGTTCAAGGCTAGCCTGGGAAACATAGTGAGACCCTGCTCAAAAACAAACAAAACAGGCTGGAGATTTTAGCTCAAGTGGTGCCACGCCAACCTTGGACACACAGGGCCTGAGTTCGACCCCAGTACTGAAAAAACAAAACAAAATACAAATATACACTGGTGTAATCTGATGTTCCAATTCCTACCATTCTATAATATGGGCCAGGTGTGGTGGTGCACACCTAAATCCCAGCACTAAGGAGGTTGAGACTAAAGCAGAAGGAAGGCCACAAGAACAACTCAGTCATGGACTACTAAGCATCCCATATTCTTATGAAACATTTCAGGTCTGAAAAATAATGCACAAAAGGGAAAAGAGGGCTGGGGATTTAGCTCAAGTGGTACCGCACCAACCTTGGATGCCCAAGGGCCTGAGTTCAATCCCTGGAACCACAAAAAAAAAAAAAAAAAAGGAAAAGAATTTGTCTCTGAACCCGGGGTAAATATAATAGCAGCACAGCTTTCCTCTTTCTGAAGTTCCTCCCTTCACCCTTCAACACAGGCTGCTTCTCTAAACCCAAAACAGCAGACCACTTCTTTTTTTTTGACAATATAGCTTATTGAAGCCATAAACTCTGGCGTGCTAGACAAGTGCTCTACACCGAATCAGAGCCCCAGCCTCAGGGCAAGACCACTCTAACATCACACTCTTACCAATTTCCAAAGCCACAGTCCATCACAGCTTCTAAAAGGGCCATTTCTTCTTGAGCAGTCCAGCTGGGGTCAAGAACAGGAAAGTCTGAGGTCTAAGGAAAAAAAAGATATTTCTAAGAATGGTCTAGCAATAGAATGACAGTTAAATGAACGTCATTCTCTTGATGTTGAAAAGTACCTAAATTACATTATCTGTCCGCCTCTCCCATTCTGATTTTCACTGTTACCTACATAGATATCCAATAAAGACTGTCCCCCATAATTGCTATGCAACACGCAGAAACACATAAATTTTTTAAAATGTTACTTACATGATTCACTGAAAAGGCCAAGTGGGGATCAACCAAGTAGCATGAGTTTTCTAGTGCAAATTTTTTTTTTTTTGCAGTGCAGGGGATCAAACTCACAACCTTGCACTTGCAAGGCAGATGGCGGTGCCACTGATCTTAAATCCTCCACCTTTTCTCGATTTCTTTTTATGAGACAGCATCTTGCTAAGTTTCCCAGTCTTGAACTCAGGATCCTCCTGCCTCAACCTTCTGAGTGGCTGTGACTACAGGTGTTTGATGCTGTGCCTAACTAGTCTTTAAATACTACTTCTCACTAAAAGGAAGCAGAATTCCTTAAATAGCTGGATGACAGGTCTGGGCCAAGAAATGAACAAGACCAGACTAAACATTTTATCATACTCCAAAGCAGAGAAACTCTTCAAAGACTGTACAAGCTACGTCAAAAGATTCGTAAGTTAACTTGCACAGGTTCTTGTTAACCAAAAATAGAATATTTAGAGCATCAATAGGATAACTGCAAAGAAATGAAATATTTTAAGTTTCTGGAGAATGCAAGGGAAACAACTTTCAAAATTAGTAAGTAAAGGGCTGGAGGGTTAGCTCAGTGGTTCCGGCGCCTGCCTCGCAAGCGCAAGGACCTGAGTTCGATCCCCGGTAACCACATATAATGCTAGGCGTGGAGACTCATGCCCACC
>PVIC010047828.1:0-13720 GCA_004025085.1 Thryonomys swinderianus | reverse complement strand
TGCTTTTTGGAGACAGGGTCTCGCTTTGTAGTTCAGGCTGGCCCTGAGCTCACTATGGTGCCCAGGCAAGCCGCCGCGAACTCAGCAATCCTCCTGTCTCTGCTTCCCAAGTGCTGGGATTACAGACGTGAGCCACCACGCCCAGCATTATATGTGGTAACCGGGGATCGAACTCAGGTCCTTGCGCTTGCGAGGCAGGCGCCGGAACCACTGAGCTAACCCTCCGGCCCTGAAGTGAATGTTTTTAAGAGTCAGTAATTATTATATCTTGGAAGGTGGTAAGTGTAATAGAGAAGACAAACAGGAAGCGGAAGCTAGCAGCTAAATACCTGAAAAGATCAGCCATAGGAAAATAGGAAAGGAAATCGAGGGGGTTGCAGTGAAGTGAACCAAGATCAGAGTAGCATGGCATTAGGACAGAGGGATGCGTGGGACAGGTTCCAGCACAAATGGGGTCAAGTAAATGCAGGGTGAATACATACATACATGCATACATAGGTACATACATACATACATACATACATAATGCCCTTAACAATGTAAGAGGCTCCAAGACTCAGCATGGTGCCGCTTTGAACTGATGCTGGGCAAGAGAAGCATTGCCTCCAGCCCTGGGAGGTGGCTGGTACTAGAGGATGGGCAGACTTGGCTGTGTGCAGGCGCTGAGCAGGTTACCTTGAGGTCATCTGTGGGGTGTCCAGGAAGCAGCTGAGTGGGTTAGAAGCTTAAGACACAAACTCTGGGCTGCAGTTACAGGTTTCAAATTTGAAACCCTTATAATAAATGAGACGGGGGCTGGGTGTGTAGCTCAGTGGCACTTTACCTGCCTGGAAAGTGCAAGGTCCTAAGAAAAAAAAAAAAAGATAACCTAGGATTAAGATAAGAGGCCAAGGGCAAGCCTCTAGGAATCTGGCCTAGTGTTTGGCTCACGGGAGATAATTAGTACTGTCAAGTAAAGAAGGGCCAGACATGGTGGTATGTGCCAGCAATCACAGCTACACAGGGACCTCAGGCAGGAGGACTTGAGTTCAGGGCCAGCCTGAGAACCACAGTGAGATGCCCAACTCAAAAAAAAATTATATATATAATGTCCAATAATGTGCAGAGAAGTACATCTGGTAAAATAAGGGGCAAAACATGTTTGTTTGGGGATTTTTTTTTGTTTTTTGCTTTTGATTATGTGGTTCAGCCTGGTTTTGAATTCATTACGTAGGCTAGGTTGGCCTTAAACTCGGGGTGAACCTCCTGCCTCAGTCTCCCAAGTGCTGAGGTTATAGGTATAATCATCAACTCAACCTGACCTGTCTAAAGATGAAAACTTGCTTGATCAGGTGAATTTAGATTCTTGGGTAAAACCACATCTGAGTGGGCAGTTTCAATGAGAAAAGTTTTTGGTTTGTTTTGTTTATCCCATCTGGGATATTAGAAGTTTAGTTTCTTTATTTTTGGGGAGTTTTAACAAAATTGAATTTATTGAAGCTCCTATTAGTCTCTATAAACTGATCAAAATAAACCTCCTTTAGGTGTTTATAATCTAGTTTAGAACCTTGGCAAGGAGGAAAATACTCAACAGATTTGAGAATCAAAGGAACAGATTAGAAAATGCAAAAACAATTCCAAGTACACTCAGTCATCTTCTCTCTTTGACAAAGGAGCCAAACACCTTCACTGGAAGAAAGATGGCCACTTTAATAAATGGTGCTGGAAAACTGTATTTCCACATGTCAAAGAAGAAAGCTAGACTCCTGTCTTTCCCATGTACCAAACTAAAATCAAAATAGATCAAATGTCTAAATAATAAAAAAGACACTAAATCTGCTAGAAGATAGACTAGATAAAACTCTTAAAGACATTGGTGTAGGCAAAGACTTAATATAATTCTGATCATTCAAGAACTATCACAAAGGGCCGGAGGGTTAGCTCAGTGGTTCCGGCGCCTGCCTCGCAAGCGCAAGGTCCTGAGTTCGATCCCCGGTAACCACATATAATGCTGGGCATGGAGACACGCCCACCAACAATCAACAGCGCATGCCACAATGCTGGACGTGGTAGCTCACGCCTGTAATCCCAGCACTTGGGAGGCAGGGACAGGAGGATTGCTGAGTTCGTGGTGGCTTGCCTGGGCACCATAGTGAGCTCAGGGCCAGCCTGAACTACAAAGCGAGACCCTGTTTCAAAAAGCAAAAAAAAAAAAAAGAACTATCACAAAAAAATCAATAACAGAGATCTCATCTTACTGAAAAAGGTTTTGCACAACAACAAAACCCACCAAGAGAGTGAATAAAAAACCCACAGGTGGGTAGAAAAATTTATCAGTTATTCCTCAAACAACTAATATCTAGAATGTATAAAGAGCTCAAAAAAACAGACTACCCCCAAATTTAATTATCCAATCCAAAAATAGGAGTCTGAAATTGAGAGACGCTTCTCAGATGAAGTAGAATTTTAAAAAGAAAGAAAGAAAGAAAGAAAGAAAGAAAGAAAGAAAGAAAGAAAGAAAGAAAGAAAGAAAGAAAGAAAGAAAGAAAGAAAGAAAGAAAGAAAGAAAGAAAGAAAGAAAGGAGGGAGGGAGGGAGGGAGGGAGGGAGGGAGGGAGGGAGGAAGGAAGGAAGGAAGGAAGGAAGGAAGGAAGGAAGGAAGGAAGGAAGGAAGGAAGGAAGGAAGGAAGGAAGGAAGGAAGGAAGGAAGGAAGGAAATACAATAGCAGATAAATATATGAGAAAATAGGGGCCAAGGATTTAGCTCAGTGGTTTCAGCACCTGCCTAGCAAACTCAAGGTCCCTGGTTCATCCCAGGTAACCACTGACAATAGTGGGTGTGGTGACTCATGCTCATCAGCAATCAGTACCACATACCACAATGCCAGGCGTGGTGGCTCATGCCTGTAATCTCAGCACTCAGAAAGCCGAGGCAGGAGGATTGCTGAATTTGAGGCTTACCTGGGCTACGTAGTGAGCTCAGGGCCAGCCTGACCTACAAAGCAAGACCCTGTCTCAAAAAATAAAAAGTAAAATAAATAAGTAAAACTAGACATTCCATTTGACTCAGGTATTCCTTGGCATCTTTTTATTGTATTGGTACATTTTATTGGTACATTATATATACACATCACAATTACACTCCTCATTGAGAATTTGTACCAGTATACTTGGCATCTTTCTGAAAGAAGTAAAAGCTCACACCACAGTGATATACACACCCATGTGTTATAGTAACATGGCTTGTAATAGCTAAATATTGGAGACAACCCAAATGCCCATCAAATGACAAATGGATAAAGAAAATGTGATTTTTTAGTACAATGAAGTACTAATCTGACATAAAGGATAAGTTAGAGACATTGCTAGCTAAATGGATGCATCTTCAGACCATGCTATTAAGTGAAATAAATCAGACACACATATTTAAATACATTGTTTCTCTGATGTGAGAAGCCAAAAGTGGAAACAAGGACTAAAACCTATAATAGGTATTGGGAAATGGAAAGAAAATGTTCAAATGGGAAGAAGAGAGGAGTGAGGATGAAAGGAAAGAAAGACAAAGAAAAAAGAGAATGGAAGGAAAGAACGGAAACAAAGCTTTTGTAAATAAGGAGGGGAAGAGGAGTTAAAGGGAGGAGGGGAATGGGGACAAAGAAGCAAGATACACCATGTACAGGTATAAATTCCCTATGATGAATGTTACCATTATCGATATCTAAAATGTACCAATAAGCTTTTTAAAAAAGAAGAAGCAAATACTCAACTCCCACAGTGAGATTTAAGGCTGTGTGTTCAACAGCTGCAGACGAACAGGGTTACAGCACATCACCAGCCATGAAATGGCACACAGCTCAAGATTTAAGTTAGACAATCACAGGCAAGCAGACCTGGACAAGAGTCAAAAACAAAACGACAAAGAATCAGAGATTTTAAAAAGGAAAAGCAAAAAGGAAAAATTCCAGTGCCTCAATAGGAGGCACCGCGAAAAAGACAAGGCTGGTCCCAGCAGAGGGCGGCTGGCCAGAGCTCAAGCACTAACAGAAGAGAAGAAATTTGGAACCTCTCGCAGACCTATTTCAGTGTGGGTTTCGCCGTTTCTGAAAATCTCCAGTTCACTCTTAGTGAGGTCAGTAGAATAAATGCAAAGGAAGCCGCTCTCCACACAGGTAACTGCTTTGCTGAAGGGTCTGGACTCAATGGAGACACAAACATGAAAGCTTCCAGTTCATCAGCCAGCAGCCGCCACTGCACCCCCGCCTCCTTTCAGCCTAACCAGGAGTCCCCTCCGTACTCCTCAGCCAGACAAGCAAAGATAATTGTCCACTTCTGGCTCTTTTCTTCTACCTACTTAAACTTTTAAAAAAGAGTGTTGAACAGATAGCCAGTGAAAGGAAGCAGACCACACCTCTTCCTTTCCCTAAATCCCCTAGGCTGGCCTGCGAGTAGGGGGAAATGCAGATCAAACTGAATTTGCGACACAGTAGCCACAGGTTCTGGCTGTCTGTGGGTTCTGCACCCACTGACCGGCGAACCATGGATTGAAAAACTTTTGAGGCAGGAGGACTGTCATGAATTCAAGGTCAGCCTGAGCTACACAGCCAGATCTCATCTAAAAAAATCAAGAAAAATGGCTCACACCTGTAACCCTAGCACTTGAAAGGCAGAGGTAGGAGGACTGCTGAGTTCAAAGCTTGCCTGAGTTGTGTATTGAGTTCAGGACCAGCAGAACCACAAAGTTAGACCCTGTCTCAGAAAAAAAAAAAAAAAATTAAATCAAGAAAGAGAATTCGAGAAAAAAAGCACCAATTTTTATTTTCTTATTATTCCCTAAACAGTATTGTGTAACTATATACACAACATTTGAATCACATTCACTATTGTAAGTAATCTGGGGATGACTGAAAAATTTACTAGAAAAAATTGGGTATACTGGAGCACACCTGTGATCCTAGCACTCTGGGAAACTGAGGCAGGAGGATCACAAGTTGGAGCAATTTAGCAGAATTCTGTCTAAGAAAGAGAGAAAGAGAGAGAGTGAGAGAGGAAGGGAGAGAAGAGAAGAGAAAAAGCAAGGGTCAGTGTGTGCACCTATGATTCTGCGGTAGGGATCACCACATGTTAGAGGTCAGCCTGAACTATGTATTATAGCAAGACTCTATCCAAAACAAACAAACAAACACATAGTTTGGGATGTAGTTCAATGCAAAGGCTCTGAGTATAATCACCAACATGGGACAGCAGAGTAGGAATGGAGGGAGGCAGGTATTTGTACAATCCATGTAGATCACCTCAGTTTTTTGTTTGTTTTTCATGGGTTTTTAAAACTTATTTTGTTTTGCCTGTGTGTGTGTGTGTGTGTGTGTGTGTGTGTGTGTGTGTGTGTTACCAGGGCTCAAACTCAGGACCTTGAGCTTTCCAGGCGGGCACCAGAACCACTGAGTCACATCTCTGGCCCTGCTTTGTTTTTTGTTGTTGTTTTTGTTGTTGTTTTGGTTTGGCTTTTTTTTTTTGAGACAGGTATTTTTGTTTGTTTGTTTAGATTTTTTTAGACAGGTTCTCACTTTGTAGTTCAGACTGGCCCTGAGCTCACTATGTAGCCCAGGCAAGCCTGGAACTCAGCAATCCTCCTACCTCTGCTTCCCAAGTGCTGAGATTACAGACACGAGCCACCACACCTGGCACTGTGGTGTGTGGTACCTGGGCTGGAATTTGGGACCTTGCACTCGCCAGGTAGATGCTAGAGCCACTGAGCTAAATCCCTGGCTAGGGGTGTTAGTTCAGGATGAAGGGTTTAGCTTCTATTAACTTGAAGCTAATCCTTTCAAGACACTGACCTTATCCTATCAGTGGATGCTCAAGGTCAGATCCATGTAGAAAGTTCTGGTCTCAGCAGCAGGAGTAGAGAAGTGCCTGCCGATGCTATGTGCTACACACAGGGAGGCTCCTTCCTTAATGCTCCTCAGTCCATTCTGCTCTGTATTTGTTTCCTGTACAACTCAGAGCGGTGCAGCATTGTAGACCACTCTGGGGAAAGGGTAATCTTCACCTGTGGCAAAGTTCAAGCAAGTGATTTTTAATTTGGGGGCTGGAGATTGAACCAGGGCTCTGAGCATACTCAGTAAGGATTATCTCTGGGCTACACCTAGTGTGTCCAAGGTTGGCGTGGTCCTCTTGAGCTAAATCCCCAGACTTCCAATAGTAAGTTTTAGTAGTCCTGAACTGTTGCATGCCTTACCGTCTTCTGTAGCTGAGGAGAACACAAAACAACACCTGTTATTCTTCCAAAACTAATACTGACTTTCTACATGGAAACTCTCCCAGACTCTCCTGAGATCTACTGAACAGAAATTTGCACCTTACTGAGATTCTCTGGGTGACTTGTACACATGCCGAAGTTTAGAACACATCGTTCCTGGGGGCAAGGTGGCCAGGCTAAGTGGCAGCCATGTGCCCTTCCCAGGCCACCTGGCCTCAGTATCCTCCACAAGCAGTGTTTTCTCTGGCAATCCCACCTGCCAAATCCAGGAAGGGACACCAGAAGATAGTCTGCAATACTCTAAATATAATTGTATTTTTTTCAGTACTTAGCCATATCTCTGGCTCTTTTTTAAAACTTTTATTTTCAGACAAGATCTTACAAAGTTGCTAAATTCCCCAGGCTAGGGTCCACCTTGCAATTCTCTTGCCTCAGCCTCCCAGAATTGCTGGATTTACAAGCTATAGCACCCCACCCCAGCTCACAATTGTATTTTATTTCACTTTCTAATTTCAGGCATTTTTGGAGGCCTGGTCTCACTGTGTATTCCCGACTGACCTTGAAGCTCACTTCTAGCCCAAACTGCCCTCAAATTCTCAGCGATTTCCCTGCCTCAGCCTCTGAGGGGTTGTGGTTACAAATGTGAGCCACCACACCCGGCAAGGGTACCATTTTTAAGCATATCAAGAAATACTTGGAAGGCTGGAGATTTAGCTCAGTGGTTCCAGTTCCTGCCTAGCAAGTGCAAGGTCCCTGGTTCGATCCCTGGTAACCACAGACAACAATAGTGGGTACGGTGACTCACGCCCACCAGCAATTACCACACACCAAAGAGCTGGGCCTGGTGGCTCACAACTGTAATTCCAGCACTCGGGAGGCAGAGGCAGGAAGATTGCTGAGTTCAAGGTTTGCCTGGGCTACATAGTGAGCTCAGGGCCAGCCTGAACTACAAAGCGAGAACCTCTCAAAAAAAAAAAATACATGTGCTTCTTTAAATAGTTTGTGATGTGTCTTGGGGCCAGGGATGTAGCTCTGTGGTACAGTGCTTGCCTACTATGCTCGAGGCTCTTAGTTTGGTCCCCAACATACAGTATGGGGGGAAGGGGGTTTTAAAAAGGAGAAAGAACCACACGTACTATACATGTATCACCTTAATAGTAATTTTTTTTGAGACAGGATCTCACTACGGAGTCCAGACTGGCCTCGAATTCACAATGATCCTCCTGCCTCAGCCTCTCTTGAGTGCAGGGATTATAGGCATGTGCCACCATGCTTGGCTTTAATAGTAATTTTCTGGTCTTCATTTTGTTTACAAAATCGGCTGCAGGCGGTTCCTTCGCGCCCAGCTCAGAGGCCACAGGCCGCTAGAGGGCGCTCTCAGGTTCCCAGAGAGAGGGGAACCGCAACCCTCAGTTTTCACAGATGCTTCACCTGTGTCTCCTGCTCTTCCTCACAGCGCGGCTCGCCGCAGGACCGCGGTGCCGGGGTTGTCCCTCTGGCTGTGCGGCTCGGAGTCCCAGCTGACACCCCAGTGCAGGGTTATGAGGCCTCCCAGTCATAGACAAAGATCCGCAGACCTGAGAATGACCCCCGAGTACTCTCCCAAAGTTACCAAGGCAACAGGCAATTTTGAAAACAAGGTTTTTGTTCTTTCACAGACCTGCTAGACATACAGTAACCAAAACTGGGACCACTTCAATCCATAAATCTGCTACTGAGTTGTTCTGTATTAATCTGTATGAGGCACTTTGATACATCTATGAGCAGTGAATTTTTGTTGCGGTATCAGGTTCTAACTCAGGACCTTGCGCTGGCCAGGCAGGCATGTCGCCACTGAGCTACATCCTTGGCTGGTCAGATTTCCCTTGAAACTATAGCTCATCTACCACAACTAAAATTTAAGCCCATATTACTCAAGAAATTGCCAGGCATGGTGGCTCACGCCTGTCATCTGAGCACTCTGGAGGCAGAGGCAGGAGGATTGCCATGAGTTTGAGGCTTGCCTGGGCTACATGGTAAGTTCAGAGACAACCTGAACTACAAATACAAAGTGAGGTCCTGTCTCAAAAAAGCTAAAAAACAAAACCAAGAAATAAATACTTAAGTTCTCAGCTGGGCATCACGGTGCAGCACCTGTCAGGCTGAAGCAGAAGGGTGACTGTGAGTTCAAGGACAGCCTGAACTACACAGGGAAACTTTTTTTTTTTTTCCGAGACAGGGTCTCACTTTGTAGTTCAGGCTGGCCCTGAGCTCACTATGTAGCCCAGGCAAACCTCCAACTCAGCAATCCTCCTGCCTCTGCCTCCCGAGTGCTGGGATTATAGGCGTGAGCCACCACTCCCGGCACTGTGGTACAAGGTATTGATTGCTGGTGGGCGTGAGTCACTACGCCCAGTATCATATCATTGTATGTGGTTACTGGGGATGGAACTCAGGACCTTGTGCTTGCGAGGCAGGCAACAGAACCACTGAGCTAAATCTCCGGCCCTGCTCCTCCTTTTTTTTTTTTTTTTGGTAGTTCAGGCTGGCCCTGAGCTCACTATGGAGCCCAGGCAAGCCTGGAACTCAGCAATCCTCCTGCTTCTGCCTTCCAAGTGCTGAGATAATAGGCGAGAGCTACCACGCCCAGCACTGTGGTATGTGGTATTGATGGCGGGTGGGTGTGAGTCTCCACGCCCAGCATTGTATGTGGTTACCAGGATCGAACTCAGGGCCTTGCGCTTGTGAGGCAGGCGCTGGAACCACTGAGCTAAATCTCCGGCCCTGCTCTTCCTTTTTTTGAGACAAGGTCTCACTTTGTAATTCAGGCTGGCCCTGAGCTCACTATGGAGCCCAGGCAAGCCTCGAACTCAGCAATCCTCCTGCCTCTGCCTCCTGAGTGCTGGGATGACAGGCATGAGCCATCACACCTGGCCATAGGGAGACTCTTTAAAAAAAAAATTATTAGGTTCTTGAACCTACTAATTTTTTTTTTTTTGAGACAGGGTCTTGCTTTGTAGTTCAGGCTGGCCCTGAGCTCACTATGTAGCCCAGGCAAGCCTCGAACTCAGCAATCCTCCTGTCTCTGCCTCCCGAGTGCTGGGATTACAGGCGTGAGCCACCACACCCGGCACTGTGGTATGTGGTATTGATTGCTGGTGGGCGTGATTCTCCACGCCCAGCATTCTATGTGGTAAAACCGGGGATTGAACTCAGGACCTTGCGCTTGCAAGGCAGGTGCCGGAACCACTGAGCTAACCCTCTGGCCCCGAACTTACTATTTTTAAACATCTTTATTAGCACATATTTAGCCTATGTAATAATAACCAGTGAACCCTTGACTGAGGCCATGAGCTTTAATGAGGGCCTGAGAAGAACAAAGTTGGCTGGAAGGATGACCCAGTAGTACAGATTGAGCATGTGCAAGGCCCTGGGTCCAAATCTTATTACAGAAAAGAGAAATAGTGGGGCTAGGGATTTAGTTCAAGTGGTACCACACCTACCTTGGAAGCATAAGGACCCAAATTCAATCCCCGGTACTGAGAGAGAGAGGAGAGAGAGAGAGGAGAGAGAGACAGAGAGAGAGAGAGAGAGAGAGAGAGAGAGAGAGAGAGAGAGAGAGAGAGAGAGAGAGAGAGAGAAGAGAAATATTAAAAATGCAGTTTTTGCCTCTAAACTCTCATAACAAGCCCTACGAAGCGCGTCTGGGGTTTCCTCACAGCCGACCTTCCTTTGCCATGCATCCCCACTGCAATTCAGCTCACCTCTAAGGCAACGGGAGACAGTGTTGTTTTTACCTGTGCATCTGGCCTCTGGCTATAAATCAAGGTTTTCAACTGGGTGTGGATAGACACACCTGTAATCCCAGCAATCCAGAGGTTAAAGCAGGAAAACCTCCAAATTCGTGGCCAGCCTGGGCTACACAGTGAGTTCAAACCCAGTCTAGACTACATAGCGAGACTGTGGAAAAAAAAATCCAAAATAAAGCCAGGCATGATGGTGCATGCCTGCCATCCCAGCACTCAGGAGGCTGAGGCAGGAGGATTGTCTGAGTTGGAGACTGGTTTGGGCTACATAATGAGTTTAGGCCAGCCTGAGCTACATAGCAAGACGTTGTCTCAAAAAACAAAGCAGCCAGAAGTGGTGGCTCACACCTGTAATCTCAGCAATCAGGAAGTAGAGGCAGGAGGATTGCTGTGAGTTCGAACCTAGTCTGTGCTACGTAAGTGAATTCAGGGTCAGCCTGAACTACAAAGCTAGACCCTCTCTCTCTCTCAAAATATATAAATAAATAAATAAAATTTAAAAAAGAAAAAATATATTAGTATTCCTACAATGTCCTCCTCAGATCTCATTAATTAGCTAGATCGTTGGGACCAAGTCCTACCAAGACAGTCTTTCAGGACACGACATGATCTTGAAGTCCATACAAGAGTATGTTACCCAGCAGGGTCCATTACCCCTAGGACAAGCCAAGGAGGAAGGGCCCTTAGTCAGTTTGACTAAGACACAGTATTTAAAGACAAAATCTACTACCTCCCCCCCCCCACCAGTTACTAGGAGGTTTCTATGAAGAAACAAGTTACAGAAGCCAATAGCAAAAGGTAGACCTTTGTATTAGTAAGGTGATAGGTTTCTAAAAACATACAATCTTTGGCTGTGGTGGTCAGTTCCCGAGGAGACAAGTTCTGGTTCATGGGGAGGTTACAGGATACAAAGTGGAGGTTTTTAACAAAAGAGCTGTTTTCATGTCAAGTTCGGTCTTACAGATCGACTCAGTGAACTCAGAGAAATGTTTACTTACATTTAGCAGTTTATTATAAAAGAGATTAGAAAACCAGCCACTTTTTCTGCAGCATCCAACCAGCTGGACCACAGTGGTCAGAGATGGAGTTTTCATCCCAGTACTTCTTCCTTTGTTTCACTTTTATCCTGTTTGTTTTCTTTCTATCTGCATTTGTTCTCCCTTGCACCTTATAATTTAGCCTTCATTTCTGAAATAATTTTGCTCTTTTCTTCTTTCTTGAGTTCAATAAATTCATTCATTCTTTGGAGGAATGAAGATATCTTTTTCTGTTTTGGGGAGTTTTTTCTTTTTCTTTTTTTTTTTTTTTTGAGATCTCACTGTGTATTCTAGGGGGGCCTCACACAGGATCTTCCTGCCTCAGCCTTATGAACGTTGAGATTATAGGCATGCACCACCACCCTCCATTTGGTTTTTTGTCCCCCTCCCCTTCTATTTCCAGGTTGTTTCCATATTACTATTCTTTTTTTTTTTTTAGTATACTTGTAACACTAATTTCAAGCTCTTTTTCTTTTTTTTCTTCAGCACTGGGGATTGAACTCAGGTCCTTGTGCTTCCAAGGTAGGTGCAGTACCACTTGAGCTAAATCCCCAGCTCCTGTTTCCATACTCTTGAATGTTTGTTTGAAGACTATTCAGTTTATGCGCTGTGCTACCGTTTTCTTTCACTTCATGGTAGTTTGGGAAGGAGAGTATAGAAACATTCCAGTGGAGCTGTTTTGATTCTCATTTTCTATTTTCTTGCACAAACTTTGCTTCAACTGAATGTTTTATTTCTTCACTTTTTGCAGTGAGGGTGATTCCCAAGATTCTTGTGCAACAGTCCCTCCTTTGGGGGTGGTTTGGGTTGGGTTGGGCTCTGAGGGTTAAACCTAGGACTTCACGCTTCCAAGGCAAGCCTCTACTGTTCTGCTGCATCCCCAGACCTTTTGACAATCTTGCCGTACAGCCCAGATCCTTCCGTCTGTCTCCCAAGCAGCTGTGCTTGAACCGGGGATTTAGCTCAGTGGCCCCGCACTTGCCTCAGGAGCTCAAGGTCCTGAGTTTGGTCGCCGATACCATCAAGTAGCTGGACTTACAAGTTGTGCACCACGCCAGGCAGGCTTTGTTGAGATGTAGTTCTTCTCAAAGGGCCCCTCACGGGACCAATAGCTGCAAAGTCAAAATCATTTCAATAATAAAATTTTACTTACTTTCTCACTCTCATTCAACTACAAATGTAGTTTTCTAGCCGGGCATGGTGACTCACTCCTATAATCCCAGCACTTGGGAGGCAGAGGCAGGAAGATTGCTGAGTTGGAGGCTTGCCTGGGCTACATAGTGAGCTCAGAGCCAGCATGAGCTACAAAATGAGATCCTGTGTCAAAAAAAATTTTTTTAAAGTAGTTTTCTACATGCTACATGACATGTGATTTTGCCGCTGATTGAACATAGATGTACAGATACAAGAATCCACCTGTCTTCTCTTTAGCCAGATGTTGAAGATGGTTGCAAAAATATAAAACAATCCCAATCTTCTATGGAAATTTTTGGTTTCTCAAAATATAGTTGTTTTTCATTAAAAAAAAAAACAGGTAGCAATAGGCTTGTTATTGTTGCTTTTAAATTAATTTTAAAATTAATTTAAATTTTAAAATTTAACTTAATAAAAATATTTTTCAAATCTCTGAATACTGAGCATAGTAAGTGTTAATAGCTGTAGCCCACAAGGAGAAAAGTTCTACAGGGTACTCAGGTTGTAAGAGCATAATAAAGTCCTGAGATCAAAAATGTTTGAGAACAGCTGTTTTAATGGATGGCTGTGTGTGGTGGGATATTCTAAAACCCTTTTGGTTCTGACTACGGTGCCTGCCCTACTTTCCCTTTTCATTCCTCTCCTCTTCACTCCCTCATGTCTAAAGGGCACCTCTCCTTTCCTTTCTTACTTTCAGCTTCCCCGAAGCGCTGCCTTTCTGACACTGCTCCTGGAATCCTGTGGTGCCTTTTGAAATCCCTCGTCAGTTCTCTGATTTCCCAGGGTTCTTTCTTCAGCATTTTCTACTTGAAGAGGACTTTTCTCTTTCACACGGTGCTTTCAGATCCATCGCCGACCCGCTGTAAGCTGCCTCCTCTTCTCTTTACACAGCTTCTCCACAGTGGCCTTGCTCACCACAAAGATGGGCAGCAGGGTTGTGACAGATGTGTATCTGGCTGGAACTCAGCATTTATTTTTCTACACACACACACACACACATATGTAACTTAAAGTTTAAATTTTTTGTCATCTGACTCTGTGCAGAGTAAAATTTTCTTTCCTTTTTTTCCTGCCTTCCTCCTTTCTCTCTCTTCTTTTTCCCTTCCCTTCCCTTGCCCTCCCATTCCTTCCTCCCTTTCTCTGGATGTATTGAAGCTTGAACTCTGGAAGCACTGAGCTGCATACATCCCAGCCCTGCCACCCAGGGATTGAACTGTGGCCCTTGTGCTTGCAAGGTAGGCGCGGTACCACTGAGCTAAATCCCCGCCTCTCCTTCCTATTTGTTGTTGTTTTGTTTTGTTTTGTTTTGAAACAAGGTCTCACTAAATTGCCCAGGTCTCTTTTGAATTTATAATGCTCCTCCTTCACCTTGCCAGGGTGCTGAGATTATAGGCATGTGCCAGCGCACTCTGCCAAATTTTTTCATTCTCGAGCTGGGCATGGTGGCTCATATCTGTAATTATAGCA
>PVIC010047827.1:0-16619 GCA_004025085.1 Thryonomys swinderianus | reverse complement strand
TTTTTTTTTTTGAGACAGGGTCTCACTTTGTAGTTCAGGCTGGCTCTGAGCTCACTATGGAGCCCAGGCAAGCCTCGAACTCAGCAATCCTCCTGTCTCTGCCTCCCGAGTGCTGGGATTACAGGTGTGCGCCACCATGCCTGGCCATAGGTTGTTCTTTTTAAAATTTCATATACACAAAATCATACATTGTCCATCTGACTTATTTCACTCAACATATTTTTGTGATTTATTCAAACTGTTGCATATATCAATGGCTCATTTGCTTTTTTGGTGAGTAGTATTTCATTATATAAAATTAATATAGCTTATCAATTTTTAGTCAATAGGCATTTGAATCTCCACTCTCACTTCACCTTGGATATAAGCCTTGAAATAAAGTTGTATGAAGCCTCATTCCATTTGATTATTAATTTCCAATCATGTTTAGGTTATTCTGCATTCTTTGCATTTACAAAAAATTTCATTATCAAATTGTGAATTTCTTTTTAAAAAGATGTAGAAACTTGTTCAATATGCAATTAGACCTATGAATTTGCAGAAAATTGAAAATTTTAAACCAATGAGTCTTTTAATGTGTGAAAATTATACATGTCTCTATTTAGGTTTAACTTAATTTCATTCAAATATATTTTATAGTTTTTAAAAAATCTTACCTTCTTTATGTTGTTTCTTTTGTAAAGGCCTTAAAAATTTGTTTTAGTTTATTTTATCTTTATTGGTACACTGTATGTGCACATCATGATCATACTGAATATTGGGAATTGGTACCAGTGTATGACACAACTTAATTCTCATTTTTTCCCATTCCCTTACCCACCCCACAACCCCCACCTCCTAAATACATAAGCTTTGTTTCCTTTTTTATTACCATCACATTTTTATTTACCCCTTATTTCTTACCTCTCCACATTTCCCTTTGAATATTTTCTATTTCATAATATCCATCATACATTCCAGAATCATTAATATTTTGTTTCTCATACTAGAGAACAGATACGATATTTACACATCTGTGACCTATTTATTTCACTTAGGAGTATGTCCTGAAGATACATCCATTTGAGTATAAACGACTCAAATTTATCATTTTTTAAGGCAGAGTAATAGTTCATTTTATAGAAAAACTACATCTTTATCCAGTCTCCAGGTGATGGACATTTGGGTTATTTCCAAGATTAAGCTATTATAAACTGAGCTGCTATGAACATGGGTGTGCATATGTCACTATGATAGATTTTTAAAAATTCTTTTGTGTATATTCCTAGTGGGGCAATAGCAGGGTCAAATGGGACCTCTAACCCTAGTATTGTAGGAGTTTCCACACTGACTTCCACAGACAGAGGTTTCACCAGTCTACATTCCTACCAACAGTGGAGAAGGGCTCCTAAGGCCTTAAATGTTTTTCAGTTCAAAGTCTGTATATCGAATAATTTTTTTTTTTGAGGCAGGGTCTTACTTTGTAGTTCACGCTGGCCCTGAGCTCACCATGTAGCCCAGGCAAGCCTCAAACTCAGCAATCCTCCTACTTCTGCCCCCTGAGTGCTGGGATTACAGGCATAAGCCACCATGCCTGGCTATATTGAATACTTTTGGTCACCTTCAAAATGAAAATTATCCAAATTTATTTTTCCAATTGTTTGTTGCACAAATATATTGAAGAAATAATGTTTTGAAAATTGACCTTTATCTGGAGATGCTACTAATTTCACTTATTACTTTGTTAATTAATTAGTTCTATTAATCTTTCAATCTTGTTAGGAATTTCTATGAGAGTGATCGTGTCACATGTGAGTAAAGATAGTTTTGCTTCCTTGTATTTAATCCTTGCTTACATAGATTTTTTTATTCTTCCTTTGTGCAGTAACTAAAATGTTTATAAAACACTGGTTAGGCCGGGCGTGGTGGCTCACGCCTGTCATCCCAGCACTCGGGAGACAGAGGCAGGAGGATTGCTAAGTTCGAAGCTTGCCTGGGCTACATAGTGAGCTCAGGGCCAGTCTGAACTAAAAAGTGAGACTCTGTCTCAAAAAAAAAAAAAAACTGGTTAGAAGAGGCACATGCAGACAGTCGCTCCTCTGTCCCTGCTCATGGGTAGGGTTCCATACTGTGCCACTGAGCATGACAAACTGAGCATGACAAAAGAAGGTGTTTGAGGTAGAGTTGTCAAAGTGTTCTTTATCATACAGAGGAACTATACTTTCACTGCTAGATTTTGGAGTCTTTTTTTTCTTTCTCATGAAAAAATATTGAATTTATAAAAGGCTTTTTGTGTAGATCAGATTGTTCTTTATTCTGTTAAGTACTGTACTCTGTTGCTTAATTTCTAAATGTTACATCCAACTTGTATTCTAAGGACAAATTTCTCATGGTCATGATGTACCGGTCTTTCTTTTAAACTACTATAATAAACTTGTCATTTTAATGAACATTTAAAACATTTATATTTATAAAGGATATGTCTCTAATTTTTGTTATGTGTATTGGAGAGGCAAGTAATGTTTTATCACTCCCTTTACAATTGATAAACCAGTATTTTTCTGCTTTCATAAAATAGAAAACTTTCTATTCTATTTACCTTCTGAACAATTTATATCTGGCATTGATTTTCTTTTTTAAATGCTTCATAGAATTGTAGTAGTAGAATTTTCTTTGGGGAAATTTTTTGGTTTATAAGATGTATTTTCTTCTTTGTGTGTGTGACAAATTTAGTATATGTATTTTTCAAATAATTGATTAATTTTCTGTTAGATCTTTGTTGTTTATTTGTTGCCTTTTGAATGTAACTACAATCTCTTGGGAAATGTCCTCTTTTATTTCTGATATTCCTAATATTTGTTTCTTATTTTTTCTTTGTTAAGTCTTGATATGGATGTTGATTTCATTAAGCTTCTGACCAATGAATGTATTTTTATTTTGGCTCTTATGTTTTTACTCTAAGAATTATAATATGTATTCTTGACTTCTTTCAGTGTACTGAATAATTTTTAAAATGCACAAATTTACCAATATTTTTGTCAGGTATTTTATTTTTGTATACATCACCAACCCCACAATAAAGTATTTTTAAGAAGTCAGTTATCGTGCCAGGCGTGGTGGCTCACGCCTGTAATCCCAGCACTTGGGAGGCAGAGACAGGAGGATTGCTGAGTTTGAGGCTTGCCTGGACTACATAGTGAGCTCAGAGCCAGCCTGAACTACAAAGTGAGACCCTGTCTCAAAAAAAAAAATACCCCATCAGTGACAACCACCAGAGAAATTGTCTTAGGTACCATTCATATTGCTGGAACAAAATACCAGAAACCCACGAATTCAAAGAAAAAGAATTGTATTATTTCAAAGTTTGGAGAGATTTTAGTCCATAGTCAGCTGGGTCCAAGAGAGGGTGGCATGGCCTCTTACACCCAGGGAGGGTTTTACCATTATTCATACCCAGAACTGTGCTAAGCCAGTCAACTAATCTGTTACTGTGAACCATTATTCTCTGTATCACACACCAATCATCCAGCCACTTTCCCAAAGGCCAAGCTATGAACACATGAGGCTCTGGGGCGCAACTAGATGCAAACCATTATAAGAATCAACCCCATCAACACCATGGTTCCGGACATGATCTTTCAGAACTGCTGCAGAGTGCATTTCCACTATTTTAAGTCACCTAGTACAGATCAATATGTTATGGAGGCACTAAGAATTTAAACACAGGATTTTATTGTATGAATATCTTTAAGATGTTTGTTCTTCTGGTCACTATTGTCTCTGATGAAAAACAGCTGTAGTTGGGACAAAGATTTAGCTCAGTGGTTTCGGCACCTGCCTAGGAAGTGTAAGGTCCCTGGTTCAATTCCCAGTAACCACACACAGGTGTGGTTACTCACGCCCAACAGTAATCAATACCACATACCCCAGTGCCAGGTGTGTGGCCCAAACCTATAATCCCAGCATAGGAAGCAGAGGCAGGAGGATTATTGAGTTTGAAGCTTTCCTGGGCTACATAGTAAGCTCAGGGCCAGCCTGAACTACAAAGGGAGAACTTCCCTCAAAACAAACAAAAATAGCTGTAGTTTATATAATAGTCTTTTCTGAAATATGGCATCTTTCCTGCTTCACTAGTTCTATAATTTTTCTCTTCACATTTGGCTTTCAGGAGTTTGAATCCAATATCTTAGTATATTTCTGTTTGTATTGATATTGTTAGATATCCTCTGAGTGTTCTGAATTTTTAGGATTTTGGTTTTTTACTATAATTTGGGGAAAATTTATTTTATCCTCAAATTTTTTAAAAATTTGAATTTTTAATTTTTTTTTTCTTTTTTGAGACAGGGTCTCACTTTGTAGTTCAGGCTGATCCTGAGCTCACTATGTAGCCCAGGCAAGCCTGGAACTCAGCAATCTTCCTGTCTCTGCCTCCCGAGTGCTGGGATGATAGGCATGAGCCACCATGCCTGACACTGTAGTATGTGGTATTGATTGCTGGTGGGCGTGAGTCACCATGCCCAGCATTGTATGTGGTTACCGGGGATCGAACTCAGGACCTTGCACTTGTAAGGCAGGCACCGGAACCACTGAGCTAAATCTCTGGCCCCTGAATTTTTAAAATTTGTACCTTTATTGGTACATTGTATATACCTTCAGGACATACTCATAAGTGAGAGAAATAGGTCATATATGTGTAAATACCATATCTGTTCTCTGGTATGAGAAACTGAAAATGTTAAGTTTTAGAATGTATGATGATATTGTGAAGTAAAATTTGAATCTTTATAGGTACATTATATATACACATCATGATTACACACATTATTGAGAATTAGTACCAGCATATGACACAATTCTTTTTCAGGCTACTTTTTATGCCTCACAAGTCACTGTGGTTTTTCATTTTTTAAACATTTTTTCTGTCTTTTTATGACTGGATAATTTCTACTTATATATCCTCATTTTTTGACCTTTCATTGTGAAACATCCAATATGCTTTAAAAACCAACCTGTGATTTTTTCCTTTCAAATTGGTGATTTGGTCTTCTAAAATTTCCAGTTTTTAGGTTTGTTTCTGTTTTTGTATTTTCCTCACTGTGGACACTTTATATCCTTGTACATACATATTTAATTGGTGTTATTTTCTACTAATTGTAAAAACTATATTATTGTGATATCTATTTCTATTGACTTTTATGATTAGGGAATCTCAATTGACTGCCTCAGTTATAACTACCATGCCTCAATCATGACTATCATTGGTGATACTTTTAGGAATATTGAATTATGTTGTCTACAAAATATTGATTTTATTTGTTCAGAAGAAAGTTAATCATAATTTTATTGGTTATGTCATGCTTGTGCTTATGGGAATTAAATTTTAGTCCTAAGGCATATATCTCAAGACAGGGCATGGGTAATTAATGTGGGGCTTTTCTGAGATCTCATATAAATGAGCAAGGTGTTCAAGACCTCTTCATTTCAGCAGGGATTGATATTTTAATTCATTCAGTCACTGACTGCCCTCTGATAAGTTTGTTTAGGTCTCACCCAGCCCCATTTCTTCTCTTCTTAGACTCAGGCTCCATTCTTCACATATGTATCCAGTCTTAGAAAAAGCCATGTGGGGGAAACACAGATTTGCAAGTCCCTCTTTTCTAGTCTCGTTTCTCAAGTCAGGAAGACAGCCATATTCCTCTCCGTCTCCTCCTTCCAGCACCACGGCCTGGAACGCACCTCAGACCAAGAGGGAGAAAAACATGGAAATGTTCTAAGTCCTCTTCCCTCAATGACCAGGGGACTGGGCTGAGTATGCTGACGTTCCTGAAAACAACTGTTGTGTATCTTTTCTCCTCTTTCAAAGTTTATCACATCTGACAGGCAGGTCTTATAATCTTACTTCTCCAGGATAAGAGACTAGAGAAATAAAAATCTTATATTGTTCTGATAATTATTATAATTTCTTGTGTTTTGATATACTGTTGTTTCACTGGAGTTTGTTCATGTATTTCGCTCCTTACATTCTTTCTTTTCTTTGTATTTCTATTTTCATTTTTTAAATAATTTGTTCTGATTTCTGACTCATGCTAGGAAGCTACATCAAATATGTGTGTTCAAAATCTGTTTGGAAACTTCTTTGTGGACATGCCGCTTGCTCAGTGACAGTACACGCCAGAGAGTGGCTGCCTGGGTAGCTCGGCTGCTCTTCGGGGCCCTGCAGAGCTCGGGAGGGGCATATATATTTCATGCAGCAGTGAGTTACTTCAGACGTGACTTCCTAAAATCTCTTAGTGTGGAAAGACCTGGTTGGGTATTGAAGCCACCATGTTTTAGGTCTCTGTTTGTGCTGCATAGGTTTAGCTTCTGCTCTAACCTGGTAGAAGGGATTTTGATCTTGGGTGCTCTGTCCTGGGAACCAGATGGAGAGATAGCAGTAGAGTTTTACTTAGTGCTTAAAACACACCTTCTCTTTGAATATTTACTATTTCACAATATCAGTCATGCATTCTAGAACACATTCGCAACTTCAGTTTCTCATACCAGAGAAAAGGTATGATGTTTACACACCTGTGACCTATTTATTTCACTTTGAGTGAGTAAAAAAAAAAAAAAAAAAGGAAACAAAGCTTGTGTATACAGGGACAGGCAGTAGTAGGGTGAGTAAGGAAAGGAGAAAAATGAGAATTAAGTTATGTCATATATTGGTACAAATTCTCCATGTGGAGTGTAATTGTGATGTGTTTATATAATGTACCAACAAAACACACTTTCTCTCATGTCTGCATTTTCAGTGCTATGCTTCGCCTCTACAACTGGCTGTGACGGGTGGCTTCCCATGGGTTCAAATTCTTCGGAGAACAGACCCCTCAGTTTTGACAAGTGTAGTGAAGGTGTCTTCATTTTGTTGTGTGAGGTGGGAGAGAAGGCTCAGCATGGAGACTCCTTATAAATATCTTCAAATCATTCCTTTGCTTTCCACTCTACCCTGTCCCTAGCCATCGGAGACAGCTGGTGCTCCCCCCAGGGCACTCTGCAGTTTTGAGGTGTGTGTCATCTTCTTGCCTGGACTTCCTATGAAGGAAAAATTCAGTCTTGGCTGGGGATTTAGCTCAAATGGTACTGCACTAACTTTGGACACACAAGGGCCCAAGTTCAATCTCCAGTACTGCAAAAAAAAAAAAAAAAAAAAAAAAATGGAAAGAAAATTTCAGTCTTATCTAGCTACAGTAGTTATTTATCTGCCTTCATTCAGCTACCAAAATTTCATCGTCTATTCAGGTGGACTTTTGCCTTTTTTCTAAATACTTTTTAAAAAAAAATCTTATTAGTGGAATATGAAGATGTAGCAATGAAGATGTGCATTCAACCTGTCACACTCAGAAAGAACACCATTATTGCTTTTGAGTAAATTAAAAGTAAGTCTCTGAGGTGGAAAATCAGGAGTGTATTAAAAGAGTAACCTTTAAAATTTTTATTTAATCTCACTCTTTGAACAATGTCATGTCTCCACCTAACTGTTCCACATATTAGAACCTGTTTTTTTGACTGTGCTTTGATGTAACATCTCTTGCCCTTCAATCTCTGTCTGCAGAACTGAAGCAAGAAAGTTTCCAACCAGCATAAGCAAACACATTTATTACCGAGTCAAAAAGGCGAGAGTCGAAGCAGCAAAGACGAAAAAAAAAAAAAAAAGCAAACAGGTACAGCAAGAACTAAGACTGGTAGCCTTGTGCATTCTGAATTATACATTAATCCAGGCTCCATGTAGGTTGCTGACACATTTGTCGCAGCCCTGTTATTTTAAAACAGGAAAGCAAATTTTAGACTTCTCTTGCCTTTCCTGACTTTATTTCAGCAAAATAAACCCAACTGAAAACATCCTTGAAACAATGTTCTTCCTACCTCATTATGGCTACATCAACACATCAGCATTCTGGGACTGCTTGGCCTGCCTCTCTCTTTCCTGTCACAGCAGCCTATAGCCAATTAAATCCACTATAGCTCAGCTCTGAGGATAGTCCCTGTTCCCTTATTGCTTTCCAAGGCTTAGATTCTAGTCAGCTAAAAAAAAAATCAGGCTCATAGGCAGGAATTATCACTGATGTAAGAAGTTATCAAAGAACTTCACACAATACTGAGGACTACCCCCACTGAAACATGGGCCTTTTAAACACTTACCTGACACTAGTCCTGACTGAGACTCTAGAGTGTTGACTTGAGAGTCTTGTTTCAAATATGAAGGCTCAAGACTGATATTTAGCTGCTGCTCAGAGAATCATTCTGTTTCGTACAATTTCTTACAATTTCATGCTAGTGTTGTTTTTAGCTTGTTTTGTTATGGATTGAACTTGGGACCTTGTGCCTCCTAGGCAGGCACTGGAACCAATGAGTTCAATCTGAGCTTAGTTATGAATGCATGTCTATATTGTCACCAGCTGCAGCAGTTTGCTGGACCCCAGTGTGCTGCTCAGACAACTTGGAGGACGTCAGAGATTAAAGATGTATTGGAGCCGGGCATGATGGCTCATGCCTGTAATCCCAGCACTTGGGAGGCAGAGGCAGGAGGATTGCTGAGTTTGAGGCTTGCTTGGGCTACATAGTGAGCTCAGAGCCAGTCTGAACTACAAAGTAAGACCCTGTCTCAAAAAAAAAAAAAAAGATGTATTGGAAATCATCAAATTGAAGTTGAAGCCTTCCATTTTACAAAATTTAATATGAAATAAGAGACCTTTCTACAGTAATGTCCCCAAACTATTTTTGGATTGAAGTAAGAATTTGGAGCCTTCAGCACGTGGTTGGGACTTGGATAAGGTGAGTGACCGACACTCTCATGCAAAAAATGAAAGAGGTAACCAACACACCCAGTAATGAAGACAGCCAGGGTTTCAGTGTGATTTAAACAAAACAAAACAAAGCAAAACAAAATGAAATTAATACCAAACATTCCATGCTGAACAATATATCAGAATTTCAAGTAACATCAGTAGCCATCAGAGCCAGGATTAGGGTGAGGGAGAGTAAGCAGGGATGCACCAGTCCAGAGTTGGATCCTCTTTGTATAGGCATTTTTGTATTTTGTACACCATGGATTTTGTTTCACACTTAAAGACTGCATTAAAACATCGTTAGTGTATTGACATGTTTTGATTTATTTCAATTTTTCTTCTGAGTTGTGCACCTTCATAGTTTACCTTATTTCCAGCTCTTTGATTATTCTCAAACTATTTAAACTATTTACTCTATGAAACTTTTTATGATTTAGATCTGAAATGCCCCATCCCAAAGCCTCGTGTGCTTAGAGGTAGGGGTTTTGGAAAGTGTTTGGATTATGAAGGTTATAGCTAAATTGCTGTTAGGAGATAGTGGCTGGTTGGAGGAGTGTCACTGAGGACATTACTTAGAAGAGTCCATTACCCTCCCAGGCTCCGTGTCTACATCACCAAGACACGAGCAGCCTTCCTCTTCTCGGGCCTCTACCATGCTGCTTCTGCCTCGGAGCCAGCAGACCATGCAGTGAAAAGATGGAACAAAATAAACCTGTCCTCTTTTAAGTTGTGGGTGTTGCATACTCCACCCCGATGACAAGGAAGAATGTCAACATTCTATTTTCACTGATCTGGGAACTTTCACCCCTCTTATTGAACTCTGAACCTCTTGTTTATTTATTTCCTATCCATGTAGGTTTCTGTGTGGAATGACCACTCTCTTACTGAACCAAAGCTCTCTACAAATCCAGGACTCTATACTTCCCTTTTTATGGCTCATACAAGTTTGAAATCAAGCTCCACACAATGTCAGCACAGAAAAAAAAATAAAAGAAACATTGCCAGTCTGAAAGCATTCACCTTTCTGCTGTATTATGCTAAATAGTGGGGGATAAATTAAAGAAAACTAAGAATAAAAAGTGAAATGAGTAGCAGAAACACATCTGTTCCATACCAGCATTACTGAGTGTTTTAGATAAATATAACTTTGTAGCACAGATCTGACAAATTGTAGGTCAGAGGCCTCTCTCTGTGTTCTTGATCTTTAGGTTGAATTGTTTTTCATGTGTGTTTTTGGATGCTTAAAATCAAAATTGATGTAAAGTCCTCATAAAATCCATTCTAAGCCCTAGGCTTCGTCCTTTTTGTCTAACATTACTTTATCTAACTGTGAATCATGAAATTATATTATTTGCAAGAAAATGGATGGAACTGAGGGTTGTCTACTAAACAAACTGATACGAAAATCAAGTTTGCACGGTTTCCCTCATAGGTGTGTGAATGGATATGACTGTGCCAAAATAACGATGATAGTCATATGAGAGGGAGACCCTCTACTTAAACTGAATAATAAGTGGAAAATTCCCTTTAATTTTGATTAAAATTTTGTATTGTTGATGGAATCTCCATGAATTTTTTGTCTTCTCCTTTGTCTCTCAAAGCTTTTGTCAAACTCCACAGGAGAAAGAGCAAGAAAGTGTCAAACAATTTCCTCTGCTTGTTTCCTTAGATACTGATAAAACACTCCCAGTTTGAACCTAGGACAAAGCACAAAGGGTAAGAAAATGGGAGAAGGGTATATAAAAGGTAGGCTTCATAACATAGTTTCAGTTGTTTTAGTGGAGACTAATGGAGTCAAGCAAGAAAGAATGTATCCCAACTACCTATACTCCACAGGAACAGTGTGGTTGTACTCCACATATTCTTGGGTGACCCCCAAAATTTTGGCTATATTGCCATGACATCTTCCTTGACAGTTCTACAGAAAATATAATGTATCAACTCTTCGTTACTGGTCTTCAGTGAAATAAGGAACTTACATTAACATATAAAAACTATATAATGTTATAGTGTGTATCTAGATTTTTTCCCAAGCTTCAGGTGGTCATAGGCTGAATCTAGAGTGTGTGATCGGTTTGTAGTAAAGTTAAGCCAATGGAAGTGAGTGCTACAAGGTCTAAGTAGTCTGAATAAAAGAGGCAGGAAGACAGAGTTAAGGTCTCTTGTTGCTTCTGTTACCATGTGGGTGCCGGGAATGTTTCCTCTACAATGCCCTTCCTGCCTCTCGTTACTTTTGCTGTCTTCCATCATCATGATCTGTTAGCTCTCTGCCATGTGCCACTCTCACCTTAGAGTCAGCTGATTGTGGACTGAACCCCTGAATACCGTGAGCTAAATAAACCTTTTCCCCTTTAACTTTGAATAGTAGCTATTTTGTTTCAGCAAGGAGAGAAAAGTAACAAAGACATATACATAAGCACACTGTTTTGAGTAGTCGATAATTTTTCTTAGCCAGATTTCCCCAGTGAGAAAAATGATATTTTTGAATCACACTATGGTATAAGCTACTTGCAGCCTTGTGTGCTGCTAAAACGCTATTTACTTTCTTACAGTTGAAGCTGGCTCACAACTACTATTTTTATATTCTAGCCCATGGATAAAAGGAAAAAAAATGTTTATGCCAAACAGCTTCCTTCTAAGGGCATGCTCTAGAAGTAATCATATTATCTCCATTCTCATCTCTTTAGACATAATTTAGTCACACCTAGGACCAGGGGAGGCTGGAAAAAGTAGTTACTAGCTAGGTGCTAAGTGCCCAACAAAATCCAAACAGTTACCAATATCGAGAGAAAGAAAGAGAAATGGATACTGAAGCAGAGAGCAAGCTTTGACATACTACATTTTATGACCTAACTGTTGGTATTTATTTACAATGATCTAAAAACAATAAGATTATGCAAACCAAATTTAAAATAAAAAAAGAAAAAGTGAAAATTTCAACAAAAAAATGCCAGCATTTGGAAAATTAATAAGAGTAAAAGTAACATCTCTGCCAAATTCTAAAACATTGGTAAATTTAAATGAAACAAATATGAGATGATGTGTCAGCCTTCTTACTGAAGAAGAGTATGTTGATGAATATGCCTTTATTTGTACACAAATGCATCTTCAATAAAGACTACCACAGTAGGAAGACTCATCCATTCAGTTACTCATTTACTGCTGACATACACACACCAACACACTGGCATGCACACACAAATGCACTTCTGCAAGGCTTTTCCTATTATGTCTATAGCAGGACTAAACAACCAAAAGAACGTGTGAATCACTTTCTGTTGGGAGAGTTGCATAAGAGCTAGGAAGAAGATAGTGTTATACTAACAAAACTCCCCACATATAAAAGAAAATATCAGAAGTGGAGAAAATACATTCCTCACTCCTCATATTCTCTTACGTTTCTGTCCTCTTACCATTGAGCTTACTAACTGAAGACCAGGCCATGTTATCATAATTTCTGTCATGTATGTTAATCTGCCATTTCTCAGATTTGTCCTTTACTGTTATGAAAATAATTTCAAAAAATAAGTCTCTATTTAGATGTTGTCTTTGAACCATTACTGGGGCCTGAACCTTTGTTTGTTTGTTTGTTTTTTGAGAGAGGGTCTCACTTTGTAGTTCAGGCTGGCCCTGAGCTCACTGTGTAGCCAAGGCAAGCCTCAAACTCAGCAATCCTCCTGTCTCTGCCTCCCAAGTGCTGGGATTACAGCCATGATCCACCATGTCAGGCTGGAGTCTAATCCTTTTGATCCCACAAGTCTCTGAAATTGGTTCAAACACATTGATTAATTTAATTTCAAGGACATTATTTTCCATTCTAAGTTACTCAGGTTTTTTTCAGTATAGTCAGCTATGAGATCGCCAAAGAGATCAAATAATAATATTACCATATTCTCATAGTAAAATGTCAAGGTTGAATTGATGTCATTTTAGTGTAAATGCTGCTCAGAATGGGATAGAAAAATAAAATTTGAAACATAAATGTATTTTTCAGGTTAAAGCTTAGTAACTTTAAAGTTGAAAGTAAGTTATTCTCAAAATCAAATTCTCTAGCTTTCATCATTTCATCTCCAAGATCATGGCCAAGAAAATCTGAGCTTTAGTGATTATCCAAACCTGGATGAAGTTAAAATTCCTTCAGGGATCACACCTCAGCCTCCTTGCACCGGAGTGATCATGGTCATGGAACTTGGAGACATTACGGGGTTTATTTAGCCAAATCAAGCCCTTAGGCGCTTCCCTTTCAAGAAATCAAAAAGAGGCACAGGACGTACATGATCATCGCAGCACTGGCATATACCTGAGAAACTGAAAAATGACCCAGTCCCAGTCTTTAGAGCATTTGTCCCAGATAATATGACTATTTAATGTTGCCAAGGAATACAACAGTGAATCAAAATATCCATGAAAATGGGAACATGGAAAAAAGCTTTTTTATCTGCTTACGCATAATGCTGAAAAGCTTTTTAATTTCAATTTACACACAGTGGTGGTGGTGTGTTTTACTGATCAAAATCTAGGGCCTGTGTTTTGCAAACTCAACCGGAAGGTTCATCTTGGCTTTACTGATCTACTATATTAAGATGGGGAAAAGCAACAAACTATCTGCTTCCTTGTATGTAACATTTAAAGCATTGCTTTTTTTTAAAAAAAATTACAAACATAGACTCTTGTAAACCTCAGTCATTAGAAGATGCCCTTTTCCCCCCATGTGGTACACTGCAAAAGTCTCATCATTCTTTTTCACTCTTTGGTCCCTATTTCTATTCCTCACTGTTTAAGTGACTGTGGCCTCTATCTCATGACACAGCATTAAAATAGTCTATATGTTGCTATCTCTATTCTTGGTTCTTTATAGTCTAAAATTGTTTATACCTTATAACCTTCTTCTAAGGAAGGACAAGTATTTTCCTTCATATAAAATTAATCTTCCATCCAGGTTCTCGGGTCACCATCACTTGGTTGAGCTCATTAAAGCCTGTCTGTCTCTTTACTAATTTGTGTGGTCTAACTGCTGCTTTCTAGAAGTCCGAGTGCCTTTACCATCTGTGTTTCCTGAACTAGGGGATTAAAAACCTCCTTTGAGCCTCGTTGCTTCTACCTTTCTGAAGCCTGAAAGGTGTCTTGCCTTACCTGAGTGGTTGATGTCCACCTCACACCTTGGTTGAGCATTTGCTATTCCTTAAAAAAAGAGGCCATGCATTGTTTCCTTAAGGCCTAGCATGTTTAATTGTTTGTGTAAAAGATATGCTTTAAGTTAAAGCTTTAACCTCTATTATTATCCTATTATGGGCAAAATTTCCAATTTCTTTAGGCCTAACTCCATCTGCTGAGTTTAAAACAGTTAAAAACTAATCAAACAACTTCTCCAAAAGGAAGCTATAGTTTTCTGAAGGATATTGAAGTCATGTGCCTTGTGTATATTAACATGCTCAAGTATTTTGCATATACCTTTCTCCAGACCCAGTTTCACTAGCCATTTCACAGTTACTTTGACCATTATGCTAGGTTACATTTCAAAGCAATAACTTTCTCTTCCTCACTCTCTACTCAGGAGAGCAGAACACGGGTTTATTTTGCAGTCAAGGGAAAAAGCAACTGGATAGGAACTGGGAATGTGTGATCAATTCCTCTCCTTGATTCAGTCACGACTGAATCATGATAGTGCAGAGAAAAGCCAGAGTATAGTTAGTGTCTCTTCGGTATGAGAGGCATTCTCCGGAAAAAAAAGGAATAGTTTGCCTGGACCAATATGGTGGTGCATGCCCATAATCCTAGAACTCAAGAGACAGGAGTGTTATAGCAAGTTCAAAGCTAGCCTGAACTACACAGTAAAACTCTGTCTCAAAAAAAAAAAAAATTTTTTTTTTACTTCCTACTCAGTGATCTTCTATTTTCCTTCCTTGTGACACATTAACACATGATATTTACCTCAACTCTTGAAACTAAGGAATAGTTGTGCCTTAGCTACAAAAGATTCATGTCTTTTGATCTTCTCTTCCAGTGGCTCTCCCTTGGGAGTGACTGTTCCTCCCCAAAAATATCTGGACTTAATGGGAAAACATTTTAAATTGTCAAAACCTAGGGGGGCACATCTGGGCAGAGGCCAGGAATTCCACTAATATCCTACAGTGCACAAAATAAACCAATACAATGAGAGTTATTTTGTATTACTAGGTTGATGATGAGAAACTCTGCTGTAGATTTCACCTGTTTATTCCCAAAACAAGAAGATATATTGAATTTAATGTCATTAATATCATATATTGAAATGTCTTAAAACTATTATATTTTAAGATGGTTTGTTATGCAGCGGTAAAAATTAATATACACAACATAATGTTTTTGGGGTTTTTTTGGCCATATACTGTATGAGGGAAGTACTTATTTTACAGCTACCTCTAATTTTAATGTGTTTGACCCTTATCTCTAAATTCAGTAGGCTCTACCTTTAAACATTTTTTATGGCCCTTATATTTTTGGTAAAATAAAGTCTTAAACTTGACAATCCTATTTTGGTATTAAGATTTTAACATGGTTTCTTAAATTTCTCAAGTTTTTATTAAAATTCTAATCATTTTTGTTAATACTTTGATTTAAATGTTGCACAGAGTTTGAGTATCTTTCCCACCCTAGCCTTCCCATGGCCTATAGTCCTATTATTCTAGAATGTGATTTTTTTTTTTTTGCCATACTAAGGATCAAACTCAGGCCCTTATGTTTCCAATGTAGGTGCAGTACCACTTGAGCTAAATCCCCAGACCCTTAGAACATGAGTAAAATGAGTTTTCTTCATACTGCATATGAAGCATTACAAATATTTTTGGAAAATAAAGTTGAGTGACTTTTCCACAGCTGATTATGAATCACTAATGTGCTGAGACATATTGTAAAGTCTTTGTGAGAGAGCAAGGGAGCAACAAAATTGAGAAATCTGTATATGTATGTGTATATATATATATATATATATATATATATATATGCCTTTGTTTTGGATGTAGGTCAACATGTAAGTCGTCCATGTATGTCTGTATGCAATTGTGTGAGTGGGTGGGAAATTCTGAGAATTAATATTTTATTATTACTACTGTATCCCTAGGCTGTTTTGTGCTATTTATATTGCATTGTTCAAAACAGTGGAATAATGAAAATTATTTCCAAGTATCTCCACATTGTATCGAGTGCATTTATGTCAATTGTCTTGTTTTTATCCTGACAGCCCTGAGAGGCATAATTTCTAGAAAATATTGAAGTTTATTATAAATTGATGAATTATCAGTATATATATTTATGGGGGTCAAAGTGCTGTTATATATTTAGCACCTCAAGTATTATTTTCTGTAGTGAGACACTTGGAATTTACTTTCAGTAACTTTGAAATATATGATACTTTATTTATAACTGGTCACTATATACGTTAGCTCTCAAAACACTTATTCTTCCTGTCTAACTGAAGCTTTATACACTTGATTCAAATTGTTCTATGTTCTTAAGATACACCCTTTGATAACTACCTTTCTATTCTTTGCTTCTGTACTTGATTGTTTTTTAGAATCTCTATGTGAGTGCAATCATATAATATTTGTCTTCCTGCGCACAGCTTGTTTTACTGACCAAAATGTCTTCTACATTCATTTAAGTTGTTTCAAATGATAGAATTTTCTTATCAGATCCTTAAGAAAAAGGAACTATGGAGGGAAGGAGGAAAAGGAATTTAGTGCTCCTAGACGTACATGGTAAAGCAAGATTTAAAAAGCAGGTGCCTTCAAGAACTAGCAGAAAGAATCAACAGATGGGATCTCATCCTACTGAAAA
>PVIC010047826.1:0-13737 GCA_004025085.1 Thryonomys swinderianus | reverse complement strand
GTGATCTGGTGAAAAATCAATAACAAATAAAATTATTGTATTTCCCTTTTCTGGGCTGTTGGAAAATTCTTTCTCAATTATTTTTCTTATCTACTGATGGAGTTAACTCTTGAAATGGTGTCTTACATAGCAATATTGTATCAAAACTAATGAGGTAATTTAGTCTCCCAGGTCCTCGATGTAGAACACAGGAGTACTGTTTTTCACTCATGTAAAACTGACTCTTTTGGCTGCATAGGCATAATAAAATTCAGCCACAAAATCCGGCCGATGGTGAACCTCGAAGAGTGAGCAAATTATGCAACCCTAGAAAATGACTGCAACTCCCAGAGCAAAATACAACTCTTCACCTAAAGCTGCAGACTTGGTGCCCCCCAAACAGATTCAGAGTGTTCAGGAGAGTAGTCATGTCTAAATATTTTAATATCTGTGATTCATTATTATATGCTAAATGATAGCACCATAAAATAAACATGCTGTTTATGGAGATTGGTGTAATATGTTCTGTAGAATTCCTTGACAATGGGCCCCCTAAGACTGTAACATATTATCTAGAGTGTTAATGTTTGCTAAGATACACAGGAGCTCAGATTTATATTTATATGTTTTATATGATTTTGTTTGAAATATGTGAGATCCCTGAGTATAGTGAGAACACCAATCTTTTCTTTGGTATCATTAATGTTGGAAATGTGTATTAAAGTTTCCCAGAAATCGATTTTGAAAGTCTTCAGTTCTTTCATTTACAAAAAGGGGCAGTAGATTGCCCCATAGAGACCAAAATTAAGAGCGTGGTTTAGTGTTGGAAAAAGAAGAAAAGTTTACTGTCTTGTCTTGTTAACCCTTTCTTCCATGAAAGGGAGCAGCTGGCATACCATGAAGAGATCTAGTTAAAGAATATAATCTGTCCATAAATTAAAGCCAGAAATCAGCAATTGCCAGGCCAAATTCTACTTTGGAAATGACATGTCTTTGTTTTAGGATATAACATTTGGCAAGTGAAAAAGCTAATTCATGTTATGCGTTTTTGTGGAAAGGGAGTTGCTACCAAAAAGAATCGGTTCCAGATGGCTAGGCACTTTTTATATGTCCTTGAAGGCCCATACCCATTGCTTTATTAGAAGAACACACTGGTTATTAGCATCTAAATTTTAAATGAGTGGGTAATATAGGTTCATAAGTGAGAAAGCCCAATGATACAAGAAGCATTGTTTTAAAGGCAAATAGAATTTTTAATATCAGCAGGATATTTACTTAATTCCTAATGTACTAGACAATCCAAAAGCTTCTTAGTTCACAAATCTGAGGCTAATATCAGATTTGGAATGTAACTCTGTACCACAGAAGACCATGATCTTCCAGGATTTTAAAGTTGTTTTTTTTTTTTTTTTGCTTTTTGAGACAGGGTCTCGCTTTGTAGTTCAGGCTGGCCCTGAGCTCACCATGGTGCCCAGGCAAGCCGCCGCGAACTGAGCAATCCTCCTGTCTCTGCCTCCCAAGTGCTGGGATTACAGGCATGAGCCACCACGTCTGGCATTGTGGTATGCGGTGTTGATTGTTAGTGGGCGTGTCTCCACGCCCAGCATTATACGTGGTTACCTGGGATCGAACTCAGGACCTTGCTCTTGCAAGGCAGGCACTGGAACCACTGAGCTAACCCTCCGGCCCTTAAAGTTTTTTTATAAAGCATGGTAATGCAGGGGCTGGAGATTTAGCTCAGTGGTTCCAGTGCCTGCCTCACAAGCGCAAGGCCCTGAGTTCAATCCTGGCAACCACATACAATGCTGGGCGTGGTGACTCACGCCCACCAGCAATCAACACCACATACCAAAGGGAGACCCTGTCTCAAAGAAAAAAAAAAGCATGATAATGCAGCATTATAGAGAAAATCTTCAAATCAGAAAGCCTGGGGCCTAATCTTATCTCTTAACCTTATCAAGTTATTTACTCTGTTTTGTTATTTAGAAAATTGTCATACTTATCCCATGAATTGCTATGAAAGTAAAATGTGATAAAAGATATAAAACACTTTATCCACATAAAACTATCTATTGCTAATTCTGCTTATAAGAGAACTTTTTTCCTCTGTTATACTGGGGAAAATGAGGGTGAAGATTACTACAAATGATCCTTTCTCTGTCGTTGTCAAAAGTACATGTGTATACCAATAAATTACAGCATCTCACATAGAGAAATATTCCAATTACAGTCAAATACAAACAAGAACCATAGTTGACTGAGATATGTAATTACTAAATCAAAGAAATGAAATATCCAGACATTTCATTTTAATATGAGATTCACCAGGATAACTACAATGTATTTTAATATATGTAACAAGTACTATGTAAAATATATTAATTTTAAGTGTTTCTTCATTCCCAAATTCATCTTCAGCATCAGTATCATTAGTGTTATTGTTGGAGTCTATTGTAGTCCACAGTGATCACCGCCTGCAGGACAGAGTTCGGAGGCCAGGACAGGGAGGGTGAGGCCCTGAGTCATCACACAGACTCTGGCAAGGTTTCAGAGGACGCTTCTACTTTTACTGAGAGTTACATACACTTACATGGAAAACAAAGAGAGGGTGTGGCTACAAGGTGGTTACATCTGACTGGCTGATCTAACGTGGCTAGCTCTGATTGGTTGGATAGTACAGTCCAGTTTAAACCTTGTTGTGATGTTATTGTCTAAATTGGCTCTGGGTGTGTGTGGGCGTGTCCTCCAGGGATTCCTGGCGCAGCGGTCCACGCAGCACAATCCAATAGCCTGAGGGAAAAAAAGCAGTGGCTTCACCGGTGGCTTCTGCAGCCTTGTGACACCTGTGGGAGCCAGTCCACTAGCCTGACCCACCAGACGCCACGGATGGGAAACCAGAGTCCTACTGTGTTCTCCTTAACCCTGGGGGAACAAGGATGGGTCACTAATACGTTAGCTCTTGGCAGGCGAAGGAGTTGCAATCAAGGGGGAGCAGGATCACCCCGCCAGCTCTAGGTGAGTCTCCTCTGTGCACGAGGGAGAGTGAGCTCAATCTCCATCTTCCTTTCGGGCTCTCGTAGTGGGCTGTGAGATGTACGCATGGCCCACTTGCCCCAGCTCCCCTTCAGGAGGCTGTGCTCTCAAGAGTATATTTCCCTTAATTTTATCTATGCAGTCTTAGATATGATGTAGCTAAAGTCCATGTTTAGGGTGATGACTGGAAAAATTTTCTAAGCCATATAAAGTAATTGATACACTTTATATATAAAGTATACATAAGTAAATATATACTTTATATGTAAATTGATATACTTTATATGTAAATTGATATACTTTATATGTAAATTGATATACTTTTTATATATGTATATATGATATACTTTATGTGGAATTTCTGGTCTTCATTTGTCTCATACCTTTATGTCACCATTTCTGGTTTTCTTAAAAATCTGGCTCCAAACCTTGAATGAAGTTAGTTGGGGGCAACTCGTTTAGTCTCGAGGGAAGAAGAAAGAGGCTTCCCAGATGAAGTGAGATTTGCATTGAGCCTAAAACACGAGGATGTTTATGGGATGTTGGTGGCAGTGCCCACAGTAGTGCCCACAGTAGTGCCCATAGTACGGTAGTGGCAAGAGACCAGCCAAGATCGACGACACTAAACTGGAAATGGACGGTAGGTAGCACGAACCACCAAACAGAGCGTAAAAGTCAAATTAAAACATCACCTCACAGATGGAACCCAAAGATGTCACCATAGAGAAAACTCCAGTGAACATTAGAGGTGCAGGAAGACTTATAATATGCATTAAAAAGTATTTCTGAAGAGAATGAGTAAGAATGAAGCCTCAACTTATAGCTTAAAGTCAGAAATGATCCAGTTGGGAAAATGAGCTCATTGAGGGCCGAGGAACATGAACTTTCTGGGAGAATCTTGGAAATGGCGACTAAAGCATAGGAATGAATGTATTCCTGCTGCAGATTTAGATATAGAAAACCTCCACCTATCAGGATGAGGCTAAAACTCCCAGAGCAGCTGAGGTCAGAAGCCGCCTCTATGTAGTGTGGCTTGGGTGTAGCTTTTACTTGTTTATGAGTGAGTGACCGTCACAGGTATAGAAAATACTGTTATGAAGCACAGAAAGAGTACTGGGCTTGAAAACATGATCTGCACTTAGATTTTATGTTCACGATCTGTGAGCTGTGTGATCTTTGCTGAGTACTTTAGTCTCTCAGCTTATATATTTATTTAGATACTGAGAACTGAACTACATCTCTGCCCTTGCATTGTGTATTTTTAAATATATTAAGGAAAACATCATCTCACGGAGTATGCATGAGAATTAATGCAATAATCTACACAAAGTCTACAGCGAACTGCCTTAGGCAGAGTGCTACCCGATTCCTATATAGTGTCTCTGAATCTAGAAGAGAAAACAGTGAGGGATACCTAGTATCTCCCTGAATGTGTCCACGTTGGCGAAGAAGCCAGATTTAGCCAGCATCATTGACAAGAAGGGAGGGTCCAACAACCCTCCGGATCTCCCACAGATGAGCGTGCGATTCACATTTGCTTCATGGTAGATTTTCCCCAAGATTTTCAGTGAAAGTAGATGATGACTCCTCTTCTGATTGCTGAACTGTAAAGCTGGCGCCTGCTGGATGCACAAAATGCTTTCTTCTCTTGTGAGATGCTTTCCGTGAGATATGACGGTACTTTCACAGCATGGAAGAGTTATAGAGGAAAACTGAAAGAAGTTTGACAGCGTGTATGTTACATCAGTTGATGGGGTAGAAGAGGCCATTACCAGAGGCAGCTGTAAAGTGCTTTGGGTCAGGAACAAAGTGGAAAGAAAATGATACGTGGCCTAAGGAGAAGTGATGAGAGGACTAGGGAAAGGCCTGGCATCTACAATCTCAAATCATGTCTGTATTCTCTGTGCAAGGTTACTGAATAGACTTGCTTGGATAACTGACTAGTACACTGGCATTGGGGATTCGATCCCATGAAGCTGACAGATGTGGTATTCGTCCCAAAATAACCTTCAAAAAGAAAAAAATATGATGCTATAAAAAAGAAACAAGGCTTATGTATACAGTGGGCGGGAGGTTGTAGGGTGGGTAGGAAAATGGATAAAAATGAGAATCGACTCGTGTCATATATTGGTCCAAATCTTCAATATTGAGTGTGATCATGATGTGCATATAAAATGTACTGATGAATAATTCAGTTAAAAAATAAAAGTAAAAGTTGTCAGTGAAAGGTCAGCACCTTCTCAAGCCAGTGCTGCAGCAGCTCCACCGGGGCAGAGGGAGAGAGAAACAAGCGGAAGTGGCTGGTGGACAGAGACCTAGACAGGTGGCCGTGTGTGGCCAGGTGTCTCCTTGTCGCTGACTCCCCACCGATGGTGTAAAGGAAGGAAAGCTCTTCTCCTTAGCCTCAGTGCCTCTTCGGCATCTGCTCATGGCATATGCAGTTGGTTGTGCTGGTTGCTAGAACAATCAGAATTTCCTCTGTCATTTGCTAAAACAAAATTACTGGGGCTGGAGATTTAGCTCAGTGGTTCTGGCACCTGCCTTGCAAATGCAAGGTCCTGAGTTCGATCCCAGTAACCACATACAGTGCTGGGCATGGTGACTCACGCCCACCAGCAATCAGTACCACATACCACAGTGCCAGGCGTGGTGGCTCATGCCTGTAATCCCAGCACTCGGGAGGCAGAGACAGGAGGATGGCTGAGTTTGTGGCTTGCCTGGGCTACAGAGTGAGCTCAGGGCTAGCCTGAACTACAAAGCGAGACCCTGTCTCAAACAAAACAAAACAAAACAAAGCAGTGGAGTTGGCACTGTTCGAGTCACCCAACTCAGGGATTGAATCTCAAAAGTATTTTCATGAACACTGTGTTCTCTGGAAAAACGAAGACTACCTAAGATGTCTGACTTCTTATCCTCTTCCATGACATAAAAGAAAAACAAAGACTCTTTTTACTGCTTCTCTTTCTGATCTCACAGGGGAAGTCGGGTCCTTCTCCCTTCCTATCCCTTCACTCAGGGACAGTGAGTATCTTACTTCTTTCGCTGAGCCTGGATCTGCTCACTGGTTTCCACCCTGGAGCCACCAGTGCGCACTGCTCAGCAGGTGTAAGCCCCACCTGGTCAGCATCTTTATCATCCCTCTGCTTCCGTTCAGACAGGCAGGAGTCTCATTTCTCTGCCTGCCACTTAGTAAGTGTCCCACGTGAGTGACAGACTCCCCAGACCTCACCTTTCGTACTTTGACAAGTGTTTCCTAAGAGCCCCCTTTGCTTCATATCTCTGCTAAAAGGTGAATACATGTTGACACATCACATTTTTTCAGGATACCTCTAACAGCTGTCAGGATGAACTTGTATTTTCTGCTTGTTTTATACATTCTGTCATAAAGCCCAGGAGAGTGTCTGCTTTCTGGTACAATCCACATACTTAGAATTTTTCTGTTTTTTTTTTTTCCCCTTCAAATACTAGTGGTAATCCTGGTTACTAAACCGCTTTTATGTGTGTTCCTAATTTAGGGTTATTTCTTGGAGACTTTGTTGCTCAAAGGATGTATAATAAAGTCAGAATAAATAACTCAATTAATTCAATGTTGTTCCTGGTCTTTGCCTTCGTGATAGACAGTTTTTCATTGCTCCATTTTTATGTGTGGAATAGATGCTTATAATAGAAAACCATATACATGCTGATGAGGATTTCACACCAAAAAACAACTTGATGAACTTAAAATAATCATGTGCTCTATATATACATATATATACATACATACATATACAAACACACACATATGCATCATTCCATGTATATATATATATATATATATACATGGAATGATGCATATATATATGATGAATATATCATATATATATATGATAAATGATGCATATATATATGCATCATTCCATGCATCTTTTCTCTGTGTGTATATATGTGTATGTGTACATACACATACACACACACAAACACACACACAGAAAAAGATGCATGGAATGACGCACTATAGCTAACTGAGATTTAAAAGCCTTTAAATACTCATCTGGAAATAACTTTGCTAATACAGGATGAGGATTAAACTACTTTGCTTTAAAAATAAGAGTTTCAGGCCATTATTCAAATTGGAAATTATGTCTGTAGAAGGAGAAACAAAGAGGAAAAAAGGAAGAAAATGCCGGGGTGTAACTGAAGGAACACTAACTTGAGATACATGCACAAGGGTTTGCATCCTGGTTTGGCCTGCTCTGCTAACCCTCTGAGGACTGTCAGTGGCATGGGGAAGTAGGTTGCCCATACTTTTCCCGTTTTTAAAACATAAGCAATATCCCCTATCGGACAAAATAGATACTACTTTAGCTAAATTACACAAGATTATAATTCATTAGTGAGCAATCAGGAAATTTCCAGAGTCTTAGAAAGATGGCAACAAGCAGAAAATGAAGTCTGTGCAGCTGTGATCCATGATAAGTCCCTCATGGACCAGGGTCTGGGTTGATACTTCACCACTTTCTGTCACCGTGTCCTGAGTGTGGTAGTACAGCATACTTGTGTTAACAACCTTGGTTTGATACTAATAAACCACACTTCTGGGTGTGTTCTGTTGAGTCACTGAGGATGACGTTGCTGAAATATATGACCCCTGGCCACTTGATGTTTGGCACTGTTCTCCTGTGTTACTTCCCAGATACTAAGATGAGCTAAATATCTTTGCTCTACTAGGACCTTCCACCAAGACTCATTTGAGCCCGGTAACCATGGACTGAACTTCCTGAAACTGTGAGCCAAATTAAACTTCTCTTCCTTTACACTGCAGGGGCCAGCAACTAATATACCCAACTAAGAAGCCTTTGAATAACCTGAATATTTAATTGGGCAAGTAGGAAGACAAACTTAGGTATTCTACATCCCAGATTTTGGGAGTGAGTGGTGAGCCCTGCCTTATTTCTGTTTGGAGTCCCACAAATTAGCAAATGGCAGGTGCTGATTGGACTGCTATTACAAATTTTGATTCCACTGCATCATAGATTATTTTAAAAATAGCACTAAAAGGCATACTTGGATAAAAGTACCCATTACCTAACATATATCCAATAAATAAAATGGGAATTTTTTCCAGGTACTGCATTCGTATTTTCAGATACGGAATAAGAATTGCTATTTGCACATTAACTATGAGAAAATTGAGGTCATGTGAGTATTTGAGTGAGGCTGCTTGGTAAATTTATGGTACAGCTCACAAGGAGCTTCAAGTCTCTGCATAATGGCCAGACTTTCTTACATTTGAGGAAGAAGGAACCAATCCAAAAAATGCAGTGTTTCTCCTGTTTAAATATAAAAGGGATTTAAGTTCAGATTCATTTATTTACTTTTCACCTTTGTCACCCAGTCTTTACAGAGCAGAGACAAAGGTTTCTCATAGTGAGCAATAGCAGAGTGGTGACAGTGACCTTTATATGGTGCTGCATGCATGCCGTAGGACTGACCTCTAGTATAGGGAGTGTGAGATTTCTTGTAACAGACATTCAGCAGGAAAGCAGGAAGAGAGGGTTAATATTCACCCCAAACATACCTGACTCCTAAGGGAATTATCCATTCATGGGGGAACCTGAAAAGCCCCCAGATCACATATTTCCTTGAGTCCCTGTAGGGATTTGAAATCAGTAGAAAAGCCCACTTCAGTGTAGCACTGATGACAGATAATTCACTCTCTGTTGATATCTAAAATACCCAAGTAGATTGAAGATAGATACAGAATCAAAATGAGAAAGGAATGTTCATTTACTCAATGGATATTTGTCCCTTAAAAGTACTTTACCATACAACCATACATATAAGTCAATGCATTATATCCCTTTAAGTTTGAGGTATTACCCTAAATAAATATATTAACCCATTGTGTCCTTTTCAACCATCCCATCACCATGATTTAGTTATAGTCATCTGATGAAAACTGAAATATATTCTCTAATTTTTCAAAGTTGGATTTTTTGGAGTTCCATATATTTTCTATTATTTTTTCACCTACTGAGTTTATTGGTACATTTTCGATATACATTACGATCATATTCAATATTAAAAATTTGTACCTGTACATGATATATCTTGAGTCTCTTTTTTTTCAAAGTCTTGAGCACTAAAACCTGGCCAGCATTTCTCTCCACGACATCTCCACCACCCTGTGTTGTGTGGTGCTTATCTCTGTTTCAACTGGTTCTCTCAATTTTTATCTTCTTGTTGGAAAAAATGAGCATCTCAATGTGTCATGTACAGGTACCAATGCTCAATGTTGAATGTGATCATAATCAATGTACAAAATGTACCAATGAAATAAGGTTTTAAAACAACTTCATCTTCTTTACTGGTCATTTAGGCTGCCCCACCTGTTGCCAGGAACTATAACTCCTATGATTAACTACTTGTGATCATCAGCTCCACTGGCATGAGAGATGCCTAGAAAATTAGTAAGCTCACTGCTGGGACTATTGAGACTTGGTGGGTAAAAGTATGATATTTTTGGTTGTCCACGAGGTAATGACATCACTTTAGGTGGAATTATAACCTTGTCATTGACTCTATTTGAAGACTCAATGTGGTTTAACAAGACATGTTTGAGTATAAAGTTGACAAGCACAGGACTCGTGATAGTTAATGCTTATTTTCAAATTAACTAGCTTGACACCTAGAAGAAGATAGTGAAGCATCCTTCTGGGTATGTCTAGGTGAGTCCTGAGGGGATGAACCTCAGGACTATAGCTGGTCTCTGGTAACTTCTCTCAGCGTTGCTTCCTGGTCACCATGAGCCAAGGAACTTTCCGCCACACCACTCTCCTCCTATGATGTTTCTGCCTTGGAACAAGCAGACCATGGAATGAAATCTCTGAAAACAAGTGCAAAAATAAACCTTTTCTCCATTAAATTGAATTTCCCAGTTATCTGGTCATAAACACACATACAAGCACACACACACACACACACACACACACAACATACTCACAATAATAATTCTTCCTGGTCTTTTTCTAGTTGCATGCTTGATTCTTCATGCAAATAAACACATAGGGTGTTACTGAAATTGCAGGCATGAACACAGCTTACACTCAGGCCAGAACTCTTTCATTCTCCAGTTCCCATAGTCTAACAAATGAGCATCTAAGAAGCCTGTTTCATCTCAAGAGTACTCAGGGCGTCTCAGAGTTTTATTTTTGGTGACTTTCCAGTGCAAGTCTGCACAAAGAAGGTGTTGCTTCATTCTCTCTGGCAGGGACCCTTCAGTCAGCGCTGACCCAGTGGAGTCTCCGTGACCATGAGGAGGACACTCTGCACCTGCAGTTCAGAAGAGTAGCCATTGACTTCCTGTGGTCGGCTGGCGCTTGAGACATACTTGGATGTTACCGAGGAACTTGTTCTAATTCTGCTCAATTTTAAATACATTAAGCGATTCTGAGTAACCACATATAGATGGTGTGTAAGACATTAAGTAATACTGCTGAAGAAAAGAGCAGGCGTTTTCTTGCTCAATTCCAGAAGATACAGCTTGCAAATTAAAACAAAAATTACATGTATACCTACTAAAGGTAAAGAATCTAACATCTTTAATTCTAGTAAGATCCTTACACTACTTACAAATGAAAGCAGGAAAACAAGAAGGAATAAAACTGCTAAAAAGATTTTCAACAACCCAGAGTTCAAAAACTCCATTGTCAATAAAACAAAAGAAGTGACTATTTGGATTTAATGTTACTATGAAAAGCATGAAACAATTAGGAGAAACTGTTTCAAGAAATAAAATAATTTTGTCTTGGAGTGTAATGGGTAGAAGTAATTGCTTTGTCTGGCAGGCAACTATCTAATTTCCTGATTTAATGTCTTAAATACAAGGCATACAAGCACTAAACCCAATTTTAAATAAGACCAGATTGGTGTTTTTCTTCTTCTTCTTTTGGATAGCAAGCACATTTAAAATGAAGAGGTTGGGAATAAAGAGGAAGGAAAGGTAACAAAGACCAGCATGTGACATGTCAAGAAAGCCAAAGCATAGTCCGGATGCACATAAACTTTTAAGAGGAGCAAATGCTTGTCACCATCCACAGAATTATAATTATTCCTCATTACATCTGATTTGTTAGAATTATTCTACATGCAAAGCTCCAGGTCACTCCACACTTTGAAATCTTGAGGTGGAAAGCTGCAAACAATTTCAAAACTGAAACGCAGAACTCTGATGTATGCCCAGGACATGAGGTTTGCTTCTGATAACTCATGTAGAGCTATGCTAATTTTTCTTTTTCTGAATTCTGCCATTGCCACCATAATAGCACCGGGGTGCTGTGAGGATTAGATGCTTTTGTGCTTGCAATTCATTATGTCTTAGCTAATTTTTATGTGGCAAGGAATTATAGATGTGGTACATTGTAAAGGGTTGTATCGGAAAGGTTTGGAGGGGGGATAAAGAAAGACAGATCAATCAAGGCAAGTGCTGTGTTTGCCCTTCTGTTGCCTTTGTTGCGTTTGTTGCATTGCTCAGAATCCCAAGGGGTGAGGAGGGAGAGCAAAGGGGAGGAGGAATCCTATTCACAGCCCTTGTACAATTTTTCAGAGGCTAATTGATTACACAGACCTCAGTTACTGGAATTCAGAGCAGGGAGGAAGCAAAATACTATAACCCTTGAAAGACAGTGATAACCAGCACTTAATTTCAGATATACAACTAAAAATATTTTTTCATCTCTAAAATATTTCATTGCAGTATCCAGTGAAATGAAACATTTTTAAAAGTCATGTAAAAAAAAACTTGGGCAGTGTGATGTAGTGAAAAAATGTTATTTAGGAGCACCAAACTATGAGTTTTGACATCTATTCGATAGTAATACTTCGCAAATATTTAAGGATTTACTTAAATCCTTTGGGTCTCAGTTTACTCTTCTGTAAAACAGAGTTAAACGCTTTCCTTTAAGGACGGATGTGGCTGTTAAAAACTAAAATATCAAAAGCACATTCCCGGCCCACTGTAGGCACTGAACCGAGGTTAGTGTTTTTCCTTTCTTGTCATCTGACCACCATGCACAAGCCCTAAGGAGACCAAGTTATTTGAAACAAATGTCTAAAGGGTTCTCCTAGTTGCCACTGGAGCCCAAAGGCATGGCTGCCATCTTTACCCAGGTGAATCAAGCTACAACAACTTCAAGGAAACCCGAAGTTTTCATTTATCAGTTTCTTCTTAAGCCTGGAAGGGGGCACCAACCCTGAGCAGCAAGACCATGTTAGCATTCCCCTGGCTCCTTCCTCAGCTCAGTGGAGCCAAGACTGAAAAGCAAAGAAAAAGGCACCACCAGGCCCAGAGCCCAGTCACTGAAGCCTCTTCAAACCCTGCACAATCAACATGAATCTCTTCAACCTTCCACAAATACTTTTGACCCTTCATGCTCCTTGTGAAGGAGACTGTTCCCTTCCTTCAGTAAAACCCCTCTGCCTCCCAAAGGAGGATAAACAATAAATTCTTTAGTGTGTGCCAAAGCTTCTGTCTGAAAGCAGCTGCTGGTTTCCCGGAGTTTTTCTCTCTGCTCACTAGATTCTTCCATGTATCTGTGGGTGCCTTTCTCCTCCCACAGAAAGCAGCGAATATGTTTCTCTACTGTCCTGTGTGAGGTTTGAGGGCCCCAGGATGGTTGATGCAGGTACCTCCAACAAATGTCTAGTGTAAATCCACAAATGTTAGTCTCATATCCATTTTATGTGGGAGAGAAGGTGTGCTTTAGACTTCCATTCACCATTTCAGAGAGTTAATAAATGAAACAGCTGCAGCTCAAATCTTGATCTGAAATGCATCCTCATGGTCTTGTTGAACTTCTAATCTCCTCACTTTTAATCCCCTCCAAAATGCTTTTGGCTTCTGAATATCATCTACTCTACTTGGCTGGGGACCGGCGATAAAGAAAGGTAAAGCTTCTCAAGAAAAATGAGGGTACCTCCTGGGATGGCATCAAGTAGAAGGTGGGGAGAATTTAAAAGCTTGTCACTGTCAATGTCATTTTGAAATATCTCTTTTTAGTCCACATGATCTTGGTTTGATATACACATACCATTGAGAATCTCTTCCCCACTTACCACAAAGGTTTGTTCAAAGAATCTAAGAAGCCATTTAACGTGACAACTTTTAGGAAACCTATACACTCAAGCAATATTGGTTTAATTATTAAAAATTAAGTGGTGTTAAGTTAAATATTCCTCTGATAGGGGGCACTGTACCATTATCCACAGTTTATACTAAACAGAAATACATTTTTTTCTCCTTTTAAGAAAGGTCCCTTCATAGGAAATCTGTGCTGGCCATGAAGCTAGATGTCATTATAAAAAGATAGCAGGGTTTGCACTACGGCTGACTTCAAAATGTGTGTCAGCACCAATACTTACACTTCACTGCGGTAGCAGTTTACATAATCTGTCTGATTTCCCTGGTTTCTATAATGAGAAGACAATTGCTCACTCTTTCATAGAACTCTTGTGAAGATTAGTGAGATGATCTTGCAAAACACCGCTGCGCTCTGTACACTGAAGGGTTAATAGCCTTGAGGATTTTGTAGCCTTATTTACCTGACCTCAGAAGGCCATTTTTTTTTCTTTCACTGACATATAAAATTATATTTATTTATTACAAACAATCTAATGCTTTGAAGTACTGGCATGTAAAGCAAAGCTAGTTCATATACACTCATACATCTTCTATTCTTTTTTTTT
>PVIC010047825.1:0-13729 GCA_004025085.1 Thryonomys swinderianus | reverse complement strand
ACAAGCTGTAAGGACCTGAGTTCGATCCCCGGTTACCACATATAATGCTGGGCGTGGTGGCTCACGCCTGTCATCCCAGCACTCGGGAGGCAGAGACGGGAGGATTGCTGAGTTCGCGGCGGCTTGCCTGGGCACCATAGTGAGCTCAGGGCCAGCCTGAACTACAAAGCGAGACCCTGTCTCCAAAAAGCAAAAAAAAGAAAAAGAAAAAGAAAAAGAAAACACTTGTATATAAGGGAAGGGAGGTTGTAAGGTGGGTAGGGACATGGGTAAAAATGAAAATTAACTCATGTCAGATACTGGTACAAATTCCCCAATGTTGAGTGTGGTTGTGAGCTATATATAAAATGTACCAATAATGAATTCAATTAAAAAAATAAAAATTAAAAATAAGTCAAATGGAAACATTCAGAAATCAGTGATGAATTAGGGACCTGGTCACACAAACAGCAGAGATCTGTGCTAAATGATTTTATGCCTGTCCCCATCTTCCTGTGATCCTCAAAAAGAAATTCTACCTTTTCATGAAGGTGTGGGGCAATGTAGTTTTACCGCTTGCCAGTTAATCTTGACTGTCAATTTGATGGATCTGAACACGTCTGGAGGGGGATTGATGATAAAGGTGCCAACCTCATCCACAGTTTAACCCACGAGTGAGCGGAAGAGCAGGTTAGTAGGAGGCAGAGCCTAGTTAGAGGCGGGGGGTCATGAAGGTGTGATTTTGAGGACTGTATTTGGTCCCTGGCCTTTTCCTCTGGTTCTTTTCCTGATGCCATAAATCGAACATTAACTCCTTCTGTGCTGAATCCCGTTGAGCATGGATTGAACGCTCTGGTATGCTGAGCCAACCAAAGTAAATTTCTTTCCCTTTAAATTTCAGTTGTCGAGTATTTTGTCCCAGCATTAGAATGCTGACCAATGAAACTACCCTCTTCCTGATGCCTCCTGAACTGCCTCAAACTAGACCATCACATTCAGTCTATCCAAAATTGTATTTTTTTAGTACTCACCCTTCAAATAATCAGTTGTTTTCACAAATTTAGTGTCTGACTTACCTGGCTTGTAGCATCCATCTTATTCCTTCTGATAGAGTCAGTGGCAGTCGAAGCCTCCAATACCTGATTAGAATGGCCCATCCGGCTCCTTTCCTCACAAAGCTCTGCTTGCCAAACCGGTTCTACTGTCAATTAAACTTGATAGGACTGAGACAGAGATTCTTCAGTCAGAGGTACAGACTTCTCCATGCTGCCTAATAATATGAGAAACATTTCCAGAAGTTGAAGCTAATTGATAATAAAAGTACTCAAAACCATATCAAAATAAAGACTGAAGACATTTATTCTGATAATTTTAACTAGCATTGGTGTGGATGAAGGAGTGATGAAAGGCCAGAACGTACTGTTAAAAAAAAAGTTATAGCTGTATTTCAAAAGAAAGACAATGAAAGTAGAGACTGGGACGGTGTCAAGAGCAATGGAGAAGAGAGAGAAAATAAAAGAGATCTCGTGTGTACACTTATAAAGGTATACTGAGAAACTGGTGTTAGAGAGAAAAGGTGGACAGGGTGATGGAAGTCAAAGGAAGTGAGAAACCAGGGATTATTCTTAGGTTTGGAAGGGTACTTAGATTAGCCGTATCGGCCAGTTTATATGTGGTTCTCCCTCCCTCTCCCTCTCTCTCTCTCTCTCTCTCTCTCTCTCTCTCTCACACACACACACACACACACACACACACACATATCAAAATCACTTATTTTTATTCTGTATGTTTCTTTTATACAATGGAAAATCTTCCCAAAAGGGCCTTTGTAACTGGGATGACAAAGCACCTAGTAAAATATCAGAGCATCTAGTACAAGTAACTAAATGTTAAGAACATGCTACAATTTTAGGAATAGCAATCTTTTCAATTTTGTAATTAGAAACACAACCTAGAGTGACTTATTTTAAATAGACCCCATATATTATAGTGTGCCTTTAAGTGAACCCTATTTTAGTCCTGACATTTCAGCAAGAAACTAAATGGAATCTTAGCTAATTGCTCCTTTCTACCATGGGAACAGGGCTACCAATGAGAGTATAGAATTTGTATGTGTAAGGTTACAGAAAACATTACTCCCAGGTATTTTTAACTTACTTTTTATATAATTATATATAAAATTACCATGTATCAAAATCATTGCTTCTGATGGGAATTAATTTATTTGTAATTAATAACATAACAGTCACCTAAGTGGTTTGTGATTTTTTTTCTTTGGTATGGACTGATGCAAACAACATAGCAATAGATAGGATTAATGGAGGAAGATCCTGCCTAGCAAATTCCATAACCTAATCCCCTGAACTCTAGTGCTGGCTATGTTACTTAATTCCCAAGACATGGGTAAATTACTTAACCCTCTAAGACTTATTATCATATTTAAAATGGGATGATGTCGACTTAAATTGTAGCTAAGAAATTTAAATAAGAAAAAGTATGTCAAACACCAATACATCAACATAGTTCATAGCCAATAATGGCTACCAATTATTTACATAACATAGTAATTTCCACTAATATCTACTAAAACTCATTGAGAACCTGAACAAGACAGACAGACACACACACACATGCACACACGTGCAATGTTAAAAAAGTATTAGCATCTATGGTTCATTTTAGGTGTCAACTTAGCTAGATTTAGGGATCCCCAGGTCCTCGTAAGACATGCTCTCCAGGTGTTGTTAGAAATGATTGGTGTTGAAATCAGTCAACTGGGGAGGCTTCACTGTCACCCAGTGTGAGTGCTGCCAGACTCTGGCAGTAGAGGGGAGAGCCAGGCAGCTCAGCAGAGAAACCAAGCCAAAGACTCGGAAGCAAAAATAAATGCTTACTGTTGATGTCACTTAACATTTTAGTAGCTCAATACACTGTTCTTTTGTAGTGATTGTTTATCCGCTATATAAATGGAACAAATTGATGAAAGGACTAGGGAAAAGTCTCTGGTTTGTGAATATTGACCTGGAATCATAAAAAGAAAGAAAAACTCTAAGCATTGCAACTTTCCCAATTGATTATTAACTGTCAAATAGTACCTAATAAATATATATATATATATATATAATATATATTATATATATTATATATGTGTGTGTGTCAGCCACTTACATTTATATATATATAATGTACCTTAGTTATTATGAAAAAATTTTAAAGAAACTAATCAGAAAAATAACAAAGCAAGATAATTTAGTAACTTATCCAAGTTTTTTAATGTGATTTATGTTCAGGTTTGTCTAACTCTAAAACTTTATTTCAATTCTTCTGTGATACTGCCTTCCAGCATAGATTTATTCATAACTCACACAGTCTATGCATTTGTTGACTATAACTTGATTAATAGTTTCATCAATGACTCAGAAATGCAAATTTTAGAGTAATCATGAATTATTATCCCAAACTGTTCTTGGCTCTACTTACTAGAAACTGTGAATTAAAACTGGTAATGTAAATAAATGCAAAATCAGACAAAATGTTTTTAATAATGTTGCATCCTTTTAAAATAGTTGGCAAAGTAATAAACTTTTGATACATTTCAAGTTACGTGTAGGATCTGAAAATAAGTCATGTATGTGATCTGAGGACAACAGAGAAATAATGACTCAACTCAATGTTTGAAGATATGGATCAAATCACATGAGAGAATACCATATTTTTTGTTGTTTTGGAGATTTCAAAGAGCAGCCTCTCTTTTCGAAAAACCTAATATTTCATATAACTTTGAGAACCTGTTCCTTTTCACAAAAGATTATCTTGAATTTTTTTTTTCTTTTTTTGACACAGAGTCTTGCTTTGTAGTTCAGGCTGGCTCTGAGCTCACTATGTAGCCCAGGCAAGCCTTGAACTCAGCAATCCTCCTGTCTCTGCCTCCCGAGTGCTGGGATTACAGGCGTGAGCCACCACGCCCGGCACTGTGGTATGTGGTACTGATTGCTGGTGGGTGTGAGTCACCACCCCCAGCATTGTATGTGGTTACTGGGGATCGAACTCAGGACCTTGCGCTTGCGAGGCAGGCGCCAGAACCACTGAGCTAAATCTCCAGCCCTTGAAATCTTTTAGATATAGGAATATAACAGTGTTCCTCAGAGAACTGAGATACCCGATTTAAAGAAAAATTGGGCTCAGCACTACTGAATACAATGTCCTTATCCTGCTTCCTCCTCACAAGAAAGAAAATGTTTTTTCTCTTCTAGAAGCTGATGGTCATGCAGCAGTGAACACGTCCCATCGTATGAGTCACTTTTCTTTCAACTCTAATCTCTTTTCACAGTGACAAATGCATCACAGAAATCAATCTCAACTCTGACTCCGAAGATTTGTCTGTGGAATTTTTTTAAAGAGAGAAAAGACAGATGACCTAAAATACCGCACGATGAGACAGGTGAAATGGGTGTGAGCTTCGCTTGGGCCGGCAGGGCCACGGAAGGGCTTGAGTTCTGTTTGACAGCAAATCTGAGCCTAAACTTTGCATGGCCAGTTAGCTGTGTGAGTGAGTAAATCGATCAACCTCTGCAGAACGTGCTTCCTTCACCTATCAGAAAGAGAAGATCAGGAGGCCACAGAATTTGTGTTAGGCTCACATATTTGGTTTAGATTTTAGTTTGGTTTCGTTTTTACAACCTAACGAAAGCACTGATCAGAAGTCAAGTAGGCACTGTTCAGCCCCCATCATTTATATTACTTAGTTTTATAAAATGTGGACTTCTATTTTTGGAGTGAATATTTATCTCGCTAATTAGAGGACTATTTCCAACAATAACCCCCTTGTTTTCTACTGCTTTAATGCACCTTTTAGTTCTGAATAATTTACTCTGCCCATAGGGAATTCACTAGTGTAATAGATAACAATTAACTACATATTCTTTTTAAAAAGAATGAAATGTTCCTAAACTATACATTCATAAGATTCAGAAAATACTGCGGAAATCATATAAAAAACAAAACAAATAAAATGCTCACCAATAATATTGCTGTGCACTGGCAAATTTGTATATTATGTCTTTAAATCTTTCTCCCCTCCAGGACTCACACTGCTGACCTCTGGACAGTATCATGACACACAGTTTCTTTCCCAATTATCACCCAGTATGAATCAGTAAGGTAAAACTGAATATTTCAGTGTAAGTTTTGTTGAATACTCTGGTCTGTCTCCTTATTAGACACAATTACCATCAGGTTAAGCAACCTGTTAATGGTCACTGAGCTCCTGTTGCTACTCATTAGAAATGTCTAGAGCCAAGAGCGAAATAGAAGGAAGGGAGTTTATTAAGGTTCATTGATTTTATACTGAACAAAAGACCTATTATTAGCATACACTGAGATGGTCCACCTCACTAAATTAGCTGCCTTTTAGAAAACACATATATTCTAATGACTTGAAATGAAACCAGTGGTTGGAAGGATCCTGGATCTGTTTCAGAACCTCTTATAAAGGACTGTGTCTTGCTATAAATAAAATGTAGTTAAATATACTCCAGTATTGAATTTTAGTTGATTACTCTTAAATGCAAACATTAGTAAATTTAGTGACAAGATTTTGTTGTTAATCTCATGGACTCACAGCAATTTCAAAATCTGGTTTTGGTTTCTTTTGCTGTGCTGTTTTCAGTTGTAGCACAAAAATAAGTTTGTGTGGCCGTGTGTATTTTGTGAACATCTAAATTTAAAATGATTTCATATCTACTAATAGAGCTTTCATTTAAAAATCCACTGATTAGCAGCTTTTTATGCCCAAGTTGTTCTTCGGATTTTTAAAAAGAAAATCAATGAAACTATGATAAAATATTAAACTTTTAAAACTCTTTTCTCCCAAAAGCCCAAAAAACCTTCATTTTAAAGATATAAGAATTTTTAAAAGTAAGCATATCTTTAAAGAATTATTTGTTAAGTCCAGTGAATTAATTTTAATACTTTGACGACATTTTTCTGCACCTCTTAAAGATAAAGCTTTTAGTTATTAATATAGCTCCATCTTCTGGCAAATATTAAGAAAAGCAGTTGTTTCATACTAAAAACATTGAAATCACTTAAAGGAGTTAATGAAAAATTGATCCTTTGTAACAAATGACTAGAATTTCATTTTAGAAGACTTTCTTAACATGTTAGTGCTAAATTAATTTGCTACCTCTTTACCTTGACTTCTCTTACAAGAAGTTTCAAGTTGTCAAATTGCAACACCACGACATATGTCCACCTATACCATTTTATAAGAAAAAAGTTTATAGAATATATGCTCTTATATAGTAAAAAGCCATATGAGTATCCAAATATGATACAACATGCATTGTGTAAAAATATATTTATTCATAAAAGTATATGCAAAATATATTCATGTAAAATATATTCATTCATAAAAAACCAGTAATTTTTGTACTGTCTAATAGATTTAAAGAAGTCATTTTATGTATAAGACCTAGCAGATAGGAGCCAGTCAGCATTAACGGTATTAGAAAAATAACACATTAGATAGAGATAGCAACTTTTCTGAATATGTCCTATCAAAACCTAAGATGCAAATGACAAGAAAAATTCTCAACAAAATAAAAGAAAAAGGGCCAATGACTCTAAAATATTGCCACAATAATTAACATCAGTTGCGTATGCTAACAGCTCTTCAGTATCCGGAATTTTGATCAGTCAAGAAAGTGACTAGAACAATAGAATAATGAGGAGAATAGATAAAATGGTAAAACAGAATAATTGAAATTGAACAAAAAATTAGTATAGCAAAAACCACAAAACATTTTGCATTTTAATATGGGCTGAATTATTAGCTGAAAAAGCAAAAAGTAAGAATTTTAACTACAATTTAAAAAATAATATTGTTAATAAATATCTTCATATATATAACTTGTGCTGCATTTCTTAAGAATCATTTAACAAAATACGGTGAACAAACTCATTTAAATTTATATATATGTATATGTATATCACTTAGGAAAATAAGTCTGTGAGAAATGTGGTTAAAGGAGACTAATAACTTTAAGTTTGCTTAATTTACTTATGTTTGTAGGAAACCTTGACAATGTATATGACTTAAAATTGAGCATCATTATATAAATTCCAATGCATTTGTTTAATAGCATGTTTATATAAATTGAAAGAATAGCCATACTACATTAGCCAGCAATGCATGAAGGAACATAAAGAAAAAATATTTTACAACGATTAATATAATAGCTGTGTGTAAAATGAGTAATGGAGGATAAAACTAGAGGAAAAAAGGTAGAGAAGTAACATAGTTGATGGATGAAATAAAACAATAAGCACCACATAGAGCACTAACAAAGACTGAAAAGAAAAAGATGATTCAAGAATAAAGGAATACGTGTTTCATAGTTTTAAATAAAATTTTAATCAATTATTTCAGCAGAAATAATTTCAGTACCCTGTAGTTGAATCAAACATACAGCAAAATAATGTCTTCATGACCACCCACATAAAACACTGGATTATTTGGTCCAATGCATCTTTCTGTTACCCTTCTGCATTCACCTAGCACTGTGCCAGCTAAGATCTTAAAAAAAGTTTAGATGCAGTAGTTGCAGTCAGAGTGTAAGAAACCAGAACCTAAGAAAGGCAAAAGGAAGAAGAAAGAAGAAAAAAGGAAAAAGAAGAAGAAAAAAGAGAAAGAACAAAGGCATGATTCATGATTCCATGACTCATGAACCTTCCCAGGCATTATTAATCCCCCTCCCCCCGTTTCCACATGGACAGTGAGCAATTTCTCATCCTTTCCAGTTCCTATATTATTCCACTATCTTTCTGAAATGTCAGAGGAAGCCAATTGCTAGTTTGGATGTGGTTTATACCATAGTTTCATGTGTCAGCAGTTTGGGCCTCAGTAGAGCCACGTTAAAAGGTAGTACAAGCTGTAGAAAGAGGCCCAAGTCACTGCAGGAACAACGCTCAAAAAGGATTTATCCTGACACTTGGAAATTCTCACTTGCTAGCACTTGGCCACGAGTCTAGAGGGAATATTGTTAAGTAGAGTGCTGCTCATAGCCTGAATGACTTGGTTTCAACCATGGAACAACACAGGATGACACCCTCACAAGAAGTCGTGATCCTGTCTGAACATTCAACCTCCATAGCAATGAGCCCAAATAAACCTTTTTTCTTTATAAAGTTCCCTGTCTCAGTTCTTTTGTTATAAGTATAGAAAACAGACTGAAATACTGATTGCAAGTATTGATTGAAAAGCTGAATTCAGGTGCAGTTCTGGTGCCATGGACATAAAATGACAGTTAAAAAATTTGAAAAGGGCCGGAGGGTTAGCTCAGTGGTTCCAGCACCTGCCTCGCAAGCGCAAGGCCCTGAGTTCGATCCCCAGTAACCACATACAATGCTGGGCGCACACGCCCACCAACAATCAACACCGCATACCACAATGCCGGACGTGGTGGCTCACGCCTGTCATCCCAGCACTCGGGAGGCAAAGACAAGAGGATTGCTGAGTTCGAGGCTTGCCTGAGCTCCATAGTGAGCTCAGGGCCAACCTGAACTACAAAGCGAGACCCTGTCTCAAAAAAAAAAAAAAAAAAAAAAAAAAAAAAAAAATTGAAAAAGGGGCAACAGATAGCTATTGTCAAGACTTCATAGAAATATTCACATTCATGGGCCAGAGATTTAGCTCAGTGGTTCTGGCACCTGCCTGGCAGGCGGAAGGTCCTGAGTTTGATCCCAGTAACCGTATACAACAATATTGAGCATGGTGACTCAAACCCACAGGCAATCAGTACCACATACCACAGTGCTGGGTGTGGTGCCTCATGCCTGTAATACCAAACTCGGGAGGGAGAAGCAGGAAGATTGCTCGGTTGGAGGCTTCCTTAGGCTACATAGTGGGCTCAGAGTCAGCCTGAACTACAAAGTAAGACCCTGTCTCAGGAAAAAAAAAAAACAAAAAACGGGATTCGTTGATCTCAGAAACAAAGTAAGTTTAGAGGGCATATCAGTTCAATCGTATATAAGTCTGAAAGTGTAACATAGAAAAAATGGAGTTGGGAATTGATTCAAACTTTCAGTGTGCTATCAAATAGTAGCTGGGCATGGTGGCACACACCTGTAATTCCAGCACTTAGGAGGCTGAGACAGGAGGATGACTGTGAATTTGAGGTTAGCCTAGGTCCCATAATGAGTTCCAGCCTAGCCAGGAAAAAAAAAAAGAATATTGTTTAGTTCATTCTACTTGGTGAATAAAACTGTCTATTGTGACATTTCAAGTAAAAATTAAAAACTCATGCTCAAAGAATTTTGAGACGATTTCACAGTGACTGAATGAAGGCGTAGCAGGTAATATGGGGCGGGGGAGTACCTTTCCCCTGGAGAATGAAGACCAGAGGTTTGACAGCTAAAAATAAATGAAATATATAACTCATTGGGTAACTCAACAAGTAAAAATTCAGAGAGTTCAGATTCCTAAGGCAGTTGCATCATGATAGAAACTGAATATTATGATTCTGAAGTGGAAACCCAATCTTTTGAGATTGCAGAATAGAAAATAACCGGGAAGCTGTGTTACCACACTTCTGGCTCTTACAGAAATGGGATTTGAAATGTGCTACAGCCTGATACACCTTAAAGTTCTCGATATATGACAAATATTTATCAAGGTCTTGTACTGTGTTTGGGGTAGCTTAACTGAATGGACTTTCCTAATAGGCTTTACTGTGCATAATCACTCATCCATGTTTAAAATGTTCACATTGCTTTTATATTTCTAGGGTTTCTTTTGTCCAAGATATCTGGAAGTAAACTGTGGTGCCGTTCACAGAATCCATGCCAAAGACTGAATTTTAAAGGAAGCCTTGGAACAGTAAGATCCTTCTGGTACTTTCATGGTAAATCTTACTGGATAAGGTAAACACACACACACACACACACACACATCTAATTATTCTGAATATTGCATTTCCCAAAATAGTTTTATGAGACTTCAGTCTAAACATGAGAGAAAACCCTCAAAAATTTGTGATTCATATAAAGATCTTAAGAATTGTTTTAACGTCACCATGTCACACTACACAGAAATCTTAGAAGCTATTGAACTAGTACATATGACTATCTCATGAGCTGTGGGTACCCAATAATAACCACCAACCAAGCTGAGTTTAAAACCAGTGTCTAATTCATTACTTCATACAGAGCTTTGAAACATGTTCATTTAAAAATCTGCTACATAGAAGCGAATCCTGTATCACTCTTCTGTAATGTCAGGATAATATTGCCAAGTATGAGAGGGAAGCATCAACATTGACACCTAATTATGGGTATTAAATTCAGGCTCACATTTCAGATACATGTCAGATGTCACAACCTTCCAGAATTCATAAATGAGCACTTCTCTTCTTCTTGTCAGTGTCATATGAAGCAGAGGGTGAGAAATATTATGGTACAACACTCTCCTTTGCTTACATGCCTATAAAATATTCTTTTGCATCCCTTAAACTCTGGCTCCTGAAACTTCCCCAATACTTTATCTATCACTATACTGAAATTACCTCCCAAGTGTGATTTCAACAGTCAAAGGTGAATTGTGGCATAACCGATTATCCCTTCCTCCTCATTATTTCAATTATTACACCTTATGGGCTTGACTATTTTTCAAACTGCGAAGTGCAGTGGCCTGTTTTTAGAAGAAACTCAATCTAAATTGTAGATGCATATCTATAATCCTGTGCTTTTACAAACTGCAAAAATGCAAGCATGTTTGTTGACAAAGCAGTGTATACAGTCTTTTGTTTACATGTGTATACATATATATATATACACACATATATTTACAGAAATAGAAAATAATTATTTGCCTGAATTATGTTTGCCATTTATTAACCACTTGAATGGCACAGTAAATCATTAGAAGTCCATCAGAAGTTCAAGCCGGGCAATCAGTTGGGCCTTACACTCTAATCTGAGAGCACAGCCGCTGCAAACGTTTTATAGTTTCTCCGGAGACTGAATGTTCATGGTGCGCACACTGTGAACTCATCATACAGCTGAGACCTTTATCCAACTCTCTGTAACAAATGTCTTCTGACTGCAGTCTTGGATCTAGACGGGATTTCCTTACACAGGCTTTCACGCTGGCTCACTGTACAGTGAAGGCCAAGATGATCAGGCAACGACAGTCCACTTTCAGGGGAGATTTAAACCTTTCTGTGTCCCTGACTCAAAGTTCATCTGCTTCTATCAGCTGTGACCGCACTGAATTCACAGAAAGCTAGGAACTATTTTATGAAATGTGTACATCTCATATCGAGAACTTATATTGCCAAACCGTTATCCCTAACTCATGTATTGCCACCTATCATTCCTGACTAATTGCATGTTCTGCCAGTTTCTGGAAAATGTGTGATACAAATAATAATTATGGACTATTCATCCAGCAGTGGCCAAAAGCATAGGCTGAGGAAAATACATCCCAAATGATATATCAGCAAGTGCTATTTAGACATTTATAATTCCATGCTAATTTGTGTTTCAGCAGCAAAAGGGAATCTGTGCCTTCAAAACTCACTTTTATTGACATCTTTATACCCTCAGTGGTTTACCAAAAATGTTTCTGTTGATTATTTTAACAATAATCAATATATTATTAATATAATGAATCTATTTTCAGGGTAAATTTTCTACACACATAGGCTAATGTGGGATTTATCTTAGCATAGGTCAAAATTCTGTTAGCAGTTGGAATTTAATTTTATATCCCAGTTTGATACATCTGAGACTGCTAGATGTGTGTAAAGAGAGTTTTCACGTAGACAAAGATGAAAAGCAAGTTGTAATTCATAGATATCATACTATCAACTTGTGTGACTTGGCTGAAGTATTGCCACAAAGTTACAGTTCGGTCACGAGAGCTCACACCAGGGCTTTCACTCGAAACTGAACAGTCAGGTATTCCCTATGGCTGTGCAGCAAAATTGCAAACACAACTCACTAAGCTTTTCTATGCATCCTAGTGCTTTAATTCAGTCATACAAAGAACCCAAAGGCATCTGATGTGCTAAGTTGTCTGAAAATATGAAACTCTTTCTGAGTAGTTTTTGCTGAAATAATTCAAGTACAGTTTTGCTTTTATGACAGAGTTCACTTGGAGGCAGTGGGGAAAAATAACATGCTTCACAGTGTGTTCCTACTAATCTGACAACACCTAGTCTGTGGCCAAGGGTGTGCTGGACACTGTAAATGCATGTTAAACTGTGTAAACGCATGTTAAGCTTTGCCTACTGACAATTTCAGAGAAAGAAAAGTAGCCATGTGCCTCCAAACACCAGAGTGTCTATATGTAAATGAAGATTTTCATATCTTAAAACACCACACACCTAAGATGGGAAACTGAGGTAAACTAGTTTGCTTATACTCAGAAAATTCATTTAGCACATATTTAATGACATTCTGTAATACATTACATATTGGAGATATTGAGGAGCTAAAAGTATCCCCAGATTTTAGTGACCATCAAGTTTACAAGAGAAATAATGTAAAATATTTAAATATTTCCAAGAAGATAATTTTATTTAAATTGCTATAATAACATTTCTGCTTCTGTTATTAGAAAATTGGAGAGCAGCATATTCTATCACCATTTGTTCCCCAGAAAGACATAAATTATAAGTAATAAAATTTAAGTGGGGTATAGGAGAAAGAAATGCAGCCAAAACTGTTTTGTTACAGATGAAGATATTCACAGTCACGTAATTCTGAACACGACGAAGAAATGAAAATCACGGACCATTTCAGACTCGAGCATAAACAACAATGAAACGACAGTTAGGGTGTGAAAGACCTCGGAGCCTCAGCTGCCCCGTATGTAGAGGAAGAGCGCTATTTTTCTGTTCTTTTAGGAATGTACATGTATTGGAAACTGTCAAGGACAGGGCAAAATGGCTTCACATACCTGAATATCTGAACAAAACAAAGTAAAGGGGAAAAAAATCTTCAAAACCCAGGCAATAAAATCTGTCTCATTGATTTACTGACATCCCATCATCAGAAAGACAGTATTACTTCTGCAATTTATAGGCAATACTTGTACACTATTTAGAATATAGTCATTTTCTCATATGCTTCCTAAGAATCATAAACATAATTTTTATTTTCCTGCTTATGTAATATGAGCTCGATAATCGCCCCACTAATCATGAGTCCAGAGTTCTTCTACCATTTATAGAAAGGAGGAATATTAGTCTTTCTGCACACACTGTTCGCAGCACCATGTCCCAGAGACGCCTCCCGGAGCCCTGCGGCCTAGAAGAATGATTTAGTTCCGAAGTTCTGAAGCACAAGGTAAAGGATGAACCACGTTGCATCTGAACAAATTGGATATTTTTTTCTTTTTAAATCATCGTGTTATTTTAGACTGGTGTCCTTTGTAATCAGAATGGGATTATGAATAAATTGTTGGTAATCTGAATAACAGAAAATGTATTGTCATTTACAAAACCTCTATCTTCTCCTCATCCCCAAGAAGACCAGAAAATATCACCTAGGAATTTTAAATGTTTGCAAACATTCTCTAATTGCCTATTAAAGCTGATAAAATTTCAAACTACACCCAACATTTTAGTCATGATATTTGAATTACAATGCTTTCATTTAAGAATGTCTAAATAAAAGCAATAATCAAATCATTTACTAGTCATGTGCAAGTGCCATTTCCAAAAACAAAAGTATAAATTTGCCTACA
>PVIC010047824.1:0-13727 GCA_004025085.1 Thryonomys swinderianus | reverse complement strand
GAACCACTGAGCTAACCTTCCGGCCCACTATTCCATGTTTTAAACTGCTAGTTTTTCATAACAGTATGGAAAGTTAATTTATATTGAACTAGTAATTCAGAATGTACTGAACTGCAATTTTTATGTCAATATCCTATTGTTACTTAATAATTATTGATACTTTAGAACATTTTAATATCACATACCTCTTTTGCACCAGATTCTTTGAGTAATTTTATTATGGGTGAAATGGTATTGCCTCTCACAATTGAATCATCTATAAGAACAATCCTTTTGCCTTTAAAGTTGTCTGACAGTACTCCAAACTTTTTTGCAACGCCAAGCTGTCTTAATCTCATGTTGGGCTGGATGAAGGTTCTTCCTACATATCTGTTTTTGCACAGCACCTCCACATAAGGAAGTCCACTCTGAGAGACAAGAAGTAAATGAACATGAGTAGAAATATACAAAACACTCTAGGCTATTTCCCCTTGGTTTAGATGTAGCTAAGACTTAAAAGTTCTGTCACTATGAACTTTCTATCATACTACCATTTTCCCTTCCACTACTTTACACTGGAAGGGGAAAAAAAAGGGCAAAAAAATCTACTGAGAGCAAAATAGTTTGTGAGAAAACCTATTCACTTGGCTAGAACTTTTAATACTTCTCTCTTAAGCATTATTACTTCTCTGTCTTAGAAAAGAGAAGGCATGCCGGCGCATCCTGGCTCACTCCTGTAATACCAACAATTGGGAGACAGAGGCAGGAGGATTGCTGAGTTCGAGGCTTGCCTGGGCTATACAGTGAGCTGAGGGCCAGCCTGAACTACAAAGTGAGACCCTATCTCAAAAAACTAAAAAATGAAACAAGCATCCAGTTAAGTAACTGTCTGCTATGGTTTAGATGTGGTTTTTCTCCTTAAGGTCCATGTATTAAGAGGTATGCTGCTTAGGATGGCTGAGGTGGTGTGAAATCATTAAGAGGTGGGGCCCAGAGGGAGGCCTTGAAGTCAGAAAGAATTAAAGCATTTCCAGTAGTGCTCTCTGGCTTTTATAATGTCCTGTGCTATGCTGGTAACACTGTCAGGGGGCCTTCCCCAGGAACAAGCAGGTGCTAGCACCACCCTCGAACTTGCAGAATGGGCTAACAAATCTCTATTCTTTACAGTTTCCCAGCCTCCCTTTATATTTTGTTATATAATAACAAGTTAATAAATACTGGGTGTTATGCTTTCAAGTCACTAGAACTACACAATCACCTAGTAAGGGAAAATGAAGTCACACAAATGAAGATGAACAGCTTTGTTATGACCCATATGACCCATAAAGAAACAGACATATTAGCACCTGGTGAGAGTACTTCAGCAAGATTTTATGGAGGGATGGAAAGGGAAGTAAAAACACATGTTATGCACATGTACCAACTCCCCATGATGAATGTAATCAATATATACTGAAAACTTGTACTCAAACTTTTTTTAAAAAAATGTATAAATAGGGCCAGAGATTTACCTTAGTAGTTCCAGCGCCTGCCTAGCAAGCGCAAGGTCCCTGGTTCAATCTCTGGTGACCACATACAATACTGGGTGTGGTGGCTCACATCCACCAGTGATCAGTACCATATGCCACAATGCTGGGCATGGTGGCTCACACCTGTCAGCCCAGCACTCAGGAGGCAGAGGCAGGAGGACTGCTGAGTTTGAGGCTTGCCTGGGTTACATAGTGAGCTCAGGGCCAGCCTGAACTACAAAGTGAGACCCTATCTCAAAAAAAAAATCTATAAATGGTCAGTTAAATAAAGGAAAGACATACACACCAAAAATTTTTAGTAATACAAGTTGAGTGTCTATCTGAAATGACTGGCATCAAGTGGATTTCAATTTCATATTTTGCAGTATTTGAATATACAGTGAGGTATCTTTGGGTTAGTAGCCACCCTAATGTCTGAAATTTGCTTGTTCCATGTATACCCTGTGTACCTTATGATACACATACATACAGCACAGTATTTGTACTATGCCTGTGTTTTGACCACAATCTATTATACCAGGGTAGACACAGACTTTACCACTTATGGGATCAGGTTGACTCTCATAGTTTGGATCTTTAGTTTTTCAGATTTTGGATTTTTTTTTTTTGAGACAGGGTCTCGCTTTGCAGTTCAGGGTGGCCCTAAGCTCACTATGTAACCCAGGCAAGCCTCGAACTCAGTACTCCTGCCTTTGCCTCCCAAGTACTGGGATGACAGGTGTGAGCCACCATGCCTGGCACTGTGGTGTGTAGTACTGATTGTTGATGGGTGTGAATCACCACTGTGGGGAGAGGTCTGAGTGTCTTCAGTTAGGCCTGGAGATCTGCACTGGGTGCTGCCCTAACGTTAAGTTAGGAGATTTGCACTTTAAATGGTGCTGCCCAACTCCTAAGAAAAGCTGCAATCTCAGACCACTGTTGCTGCCTCGGGATGCCTTAGCAGTGAAGGTCAGAAGTAAATCTCTGGCCCAAGGTCACTCTCCATCTGTTCCTCAATTAAGAATTTGCTGTTCTTTCCTTAGTGATTAGGTTGATCAACAAACTCCTTTGTGATACGCTGAGGGTAAAGTTATTCTTGTCTCTAGACTATTTGTCCTAATGATCTAACAGAATGGGAATGGCACAAGAAAAGTGGCCTTCAGAAAGTAGACAATAGGGGAGTTACATGTAGAAAAAAAAACTAGTTGTAGGTGTGAGGATTAAATCACTACTTCTTTTTTCTTTTTGATTCTGCAGTTCTGTCTCCAGTCTCTAACTATGACTACAGATAACTGTTAGCCACTTATGCCAACACTAATGTCCTTGAAATCTGTATAAGTATAGTGCTGAGAGTAAACTCCGGACCTTTCGGTATTGACTGATTGGTCCTCCCGATCCCATTATTCTGTCTTCTTTCTTTTCTCGTCTGCAACCCTTGACTTTGTGACCCTGCTGTTTTGTCCGGCTGGCTCTAGCACACCACACCCGGAGTTCTTATATATAGTTATTGGGCACTGAACTCAGGACCCTGTGCTTGCTAGGCAGGTGCCAGAAGCATTGAGCTAAATCTCTGGCCCCAGATTCTGGATTTTTTTATGAGCCTGTTCAATCCATATTACCTTACCTTCTCTTTATACGCCTCAATTTCTTACTCTACTGTTAAAAGAGCAATTCACTATATTCTAATTAAGAGAAAATACCTTTTTTGCATAGCCTAAAGCAGCAGGCGTAGCAGATTCTGGAACAGTGCTAACCAAATCTGCATCCACAGGTGCTTCAATCGCCAGCTGTTGACCACAGCGGTATCTCACTGTATAAACCATTTGGCCTGATATGTTTGGAGACAGAAAGAGATTATTTTTACTTAGCATAATAGAACTTTGCTATTCTGAAGTGCTAGTACTAGTGCTCTATACACAGAGTATCAAAAGTGATGGATAGAAAAACAATAAAACAGAAATAAAGCAACTAGAAATTTAACTGTGTAGTATTTTTAAAATCTGACCTTCATATGTACCTAAAAATCATAACTCTTACTCCTTAAAGATAAACAAAGTCTAGCCAAGTGTGGTGTCCTATCCCTGCAATCCCATCACTCTGGGAAGCTAAGGCAGGAGGCTCACAAGTTCAAGCTTCGAATGGTCAACTAAGTGACTTAGCTAGACTTTGTCTCAAAATTAAAAATAAGGAAGAGCTGGAGATACTGCAAAAATATACTCACAACATACAGAGTCCACCAAAACAATGTATACACATTTCAGTATTTCGCTGTACTAACAGATGTCTGAAAGCTAATGGCCACCACTTTGAGCACCTCTTGTAATTGTAGAGATCAAAGGTAACTTGTTTCAGTAAACAGTACATAGCATTTAATATTTATATACGTTTTTTTTTTTCCTTTACTTTTCTGGGCAGACTCTGCATAACTGTGGACTTTAAAAAGCCAGTTTAGCCTCTGGGCCAGGAACTACCATATTTAAGTGAGATTAATGGAAGAGTTATATGAATAGCAAAAGAGGAAATCTGCTCACCTTCAAACATACTATCTGGTCTTGCAAAATAAACATATTCAAAGATACAAAAAGCCACTGGGTTTCCTTCAGACCTTGATATGTTATCAAGAGTTCGGACACCATGTCTGGATATTTCTACTATTTCCCCAGGTAAGATTTCACGGTAGTATCTTGGAAAATTATGTTAAAGAAAGAAGATTTTTAATAAACTAGTTATTTACATCTGATGAGAACACCAATTATAAAGCAAAGACTTTCCCCTCCCTTATAGAGAGAAATATATTAATTTAATGTAGTTTAGAGATGGTTTTAAATGCAAAAAGAAATATCCCTTTTACCAAGAGTTTTTTATAAATTTGTTATGCCTAAATCGGTTGTGGCAAGCCTAAGAGATCCTTGTTATTTAACTTTTAAAACAAAAGATATTCAGAAAGAAAATAAAAGAGCATGTATAAAGTGGGGGGGGGAGTGGGTAGGGATATGGGTAAAAATGAGAATTAACTTGTGGCATATACTGGTACAAATTTCCCAATGTTATATGTGATTTTGAGATGTATATAAATTGTACCAATAAAGAATTCAATTAAAAAAATAAAATAAAATAAAAACAAAAGATATTAATGTATGTGTTGTTTTTTCCTAAACTAAAATCTCAGTATTCAAATTTATTACAGTATTGGTACTTTGTGATAAATAAGTGGGTTTGGATTACATTTTGGGCACTTGTCTCTAAAAGATTTGTCATCACTGCCCTACAATCTAAGAATCTTAGAATCCAGGGAGTTGCATTTTACTGAACTTTGAAAATGTAACATTGAGAATATTTTAATACTAGCTAATTTTCTATCATAATTATTCCTTGATAGGGAAGTTCTTCCTTTGCAAAATACGTTTGGTTCTTTGAAAGGAAGAGGATAATTTATAACCAGTAGGTATTAATGGAACAGGAAAATCAGTACAGCTGCCGAGTACAATATACATAACAAAATGTATGTTTTCTTACAGAACTGAAAAAAAAGCTTTCACGTAAATATCAAAACAAAACAAAATTTAAAAATTCACTTTTAAATTATACACTGTAACTTCACACTCCTTTTGAGACAGGTTCTTTGTGTGGTCTAGACTAGTCTTGCACTCCTGAGCTCAAGCAATTCTCCTGCTTTAGCTTCCTGACTAGCCAGAACTAGGGATATATACCATCACTCCCAAGTAAGTCTTTATCACTATAGAAAAAGATAACATATACTTAAAGAGGTCAAAACTTACATTGCACCAATAGATAGAAAGCTACAAGATTCTGAAGACACTACCCATCCTTCTGTTTCTGACGTTTTTTTCTCTGAAAATTACAAGATGATCAATTCAATTAATAGGTTCAAGAAAAATTTTAAGAGGCTGTTTCAACAGATCAGTTAAACACCAAATGAAGTTAAAAATAGATTTTCATGGAATGGCTATTTCTGTACTGTTAAAAGCACAGGAGTCCTCATTTTACTTAAGCCAAAAAAAAAAATAATCCCCTAAGATTCTTTTTAGGACTATATTATAACTTCTTAGTTGAGTAATATATCTCATTAACTAAAAAAATACTCATAATAATCATACTGCAGAAATGAAAAGGCCAAGGAAAGGACATGCATAATCAATTTAAACAGGAATAGCAATGCCCATTAAATATATTCAAAGCAACTTATCCTCAGACACAGTTAAAGAAATATATTTTCAAAGCTGAGGATATCATTTCTTTTCTTTACTACTCTCCACTCTCATCTATAAGGTTCCTGTACCTACAGATCTCAAGGTTAAACAACAGTAGTACCATAACTTTGTAAAACATTATGGAATTCTATTTCTTCTGAAATTCATTACCTTTGTCATTTATATCAGAAGCTGGAATAAGGCGACCAATGCACAGAGGTCGAATTCCATAAGGATCCCGCACTGCATAAATAACATCTCTGTACATTATAAGCAGGGAGTATGCTGTGGGTGCTTCCTTCATTAAGTTTTTAATCCTGGAATCAATTAATTAATTAATCACTTCCGGTATAAACATATTCAAGGCAAAGGTCTCATTTGGAGATCTCCATACACAGTCCAATTTTGTTGTTTTGCTTTTGTGGTACTAGGGACTGAACCCAGGATTTGGCACATGCAAGCCACACGCTCTATCACTGAGCTACACTCCCAGCTAGCACAGTCCAGGTTTGTAATTACCTTGCTACCCAGTCTGGGGTGTCATCTTGCTCCTGAGGAGGGGTATACGCCAGGAGCTGGGTAATCATCTCACTATCAGAGCTTGTTGACAGACCAATACCATGACGCAGAAGCTAAACAGAGAGAGAAAAGTTCCATCACCTGAGGGGAAGTGCCAGTCTCCCCTCACCCAACAGCCCACCCTCACAGAAAGAAACCAAGCATTCAGCAGGTACCTAACGGGGCAGAGATGAAGTCTACCAAGGCAAAGGGGTGATAGCTGGAAAAAAACGAGCTAGATATTATTTGGATTGAACTCCAAGTGTTTATCTACACATGATGAGCTTTTAAGTAATTTTTCATATTTATACTCTTGTGACTGAATTCTTAAAATGAACTTTTTCTTATGTATAGAAATGTAAATGTATGTTAATCATAATGTCACAGATAGTGAAGAGCATGCAGCAAAGCTCTGTGAAATCCTTAAAGCTAGAATTTAAAATAGGCTCACGAGTAAGATAGTACCCTGGGTTCTAGGTATTTTTGACCCACAAATTCAATGTCATTCAAATTCTGATAATTGGTTATCTTGTGTAAAATGTTTGTCTAAAATAGTAGAAGGATCATGTTGTGTCTAACTGTAATTTTATTAAATACTACCTGGTCTCGAGGTTATCTAATCAAGATCACTGAAATGTAATTAACTGAAGAAACTAGGCATCAACTAACGATTGGCATTTACAGTATAAACCTAAAAGGAACTACAGGAAGATAAAGACACCATACATTTAGAAAAAGAATAGGAACTGATGGAGGTGGGTATACACACAGACAAAACCACAAGCACAGAAAGCTCCAATCATGTTGTAAACATTGTGTTTAGGTAATGGCTCTTTATCCCTGCTTCCAGATTCTATTTACTTGGCTACAATTGTTAACAAGTGGTTTTTCTCACTTATCGTCTTCAAGTTTACACACCATTTTTCTTCATATGCTTCTCTTATGGTGTAAGTATATTCAGATTGACCTTTCATCATCCGAAAGACTGAAATGCTGCAAAAATCTGAAACTTTGAGTGTCAAAGAGATGCCACAAGCACAAGTTCCACACCATGAACTTTGTTGCATGTAGAAGATTAAAAAGCAAAAAACAAAACACAAAACTACCTGCAGGTTATGTATGCAGTTTGTACATAAAGCACAATTCTGTCTCTAAACTTGTACCATCTCTAAATTATCTCATTATGTATATGCAAATATCCCAAAGTCAGAAATCTGAACTGAAACACTTCTTCATCTCGAGCATTTTAGCTAAGGTATCCTGGAAAGGAGAAGATAACAAAATGTGAAACTATCTTCCACTTTTTTCTTATGCTTTTACTAATGTGACAGGTAAGAAATATATATGGTCTTTTCTTGGTATTGATGGGCAATTGGTTCTAGGACCTCTAGGAACCAAAAGCTGTAGATGTTTAAATCTTTTATTAAAAATGGTGTAAGATTTGTGCGTTACCTAAGTACATCTCCAATGTACTTTAAATCATTTCTGCATTACTTATCATACCTAACAATGTACATGCTTTATAATTAGTTACTATGTTGTTTGGGTAATCATAAGAGTGTGTTCAGTATAGGACAAATCTTCTGACCCGACCTCCATCCCAACAGTTTTGCTCTGCGACTGGGGTAGAAGAGGGGGACAATCAACTCTGTTCATTTGTGGCCTGGGGTCCTTGGCTTTTAGAACTGCTAGAAACACCAAAAGAAGTGTGTATGATAATGAGACTGCTGGTGGCTAGGGGGTTTAAGAAAGCCTCAGAAAAAGAGCTGGGTGTCAGGGTAAAGAGGTTCGAGAGTTGGAACTTTCAGCCTAACACCAGACCTAAGCAGTAAGGTCAGGGGTTGAAGGCTAAGCTGATCACCAAGGCCAAGTGTTTAATCAAGAATCCCTACTTAACGAGGACTCCATAAAAACCCAAAAGGAACTCTATTTAGAAAGCTTCCAGATACTTTACCACTTGGTAGTGCCTAGCACAGAGGGTGATTCCCAGAGGACATCAAAGCTTCTTGCCTTTTTCTATATAACTAGCCCTATCCTCCTTTCAGCTAACTATTCTTCTGTATCCTTTATAAGAAACAGATAAACCTGTATTAAGCAGGTCAGAAGTACCAAAGGCCTGGACTTGTGATTGGCACCTGGAGTAACAGGTAGTCGACTTTGATGCCCAAGGAGAGTCTGCTCGGGTGTGTGGTCAATTACCAGATTTATCAGCACCATGGGCTTGCCTATCACATTTGAGTTCATTTGCCCTATTTACTGAGAAGCTGCTGTTGTTTGCTAAAAGCAACCTGGTTGCTTTGTCTTGTCTGTTTAGGCCAGGCCTGACAGGAGACTTATGAGAATAAGCTCTTAACCTGTGGGGTCCGACCCTAACTGCAGGTTGAACCAATCATAGGACACTCGTACCTGGTGTTATCTGGGAGAGTGGATGTGGAGAAACCACACTGGTCACAGAAATGTATTGTGTTAAGTCTGAAGGTAGGAAAAATACTCTGGTTTTCCCTATCTCATCCTGGCTTTGTACACAGGAACACAAAACTTCAAGGGGTAGTAAGTGCCCATGTGCTCTTAATTCTCTGTACTTCTAATAGCACATCAATCAACCTCCCCAAATCTCAACTTTTAAAAGCAGCAATTCACCTTAATAATATATCAAAATGTTTTCAAACTCTAAGAATCTTGAATCATAACAAAGTCATTCTTACAAGACTGTTTGCTAGGTACATAACAGGTGGCAGCAGTAATTACATAAAATGCCCTTTGCCAAAATGTGCACTTTCTTTTCATTAATCCCAAACATAAGGGGAAAAAAAACTTTACCTTTTTCCTTAGTTGAGGAGCATTCACCAATTCACCATTATGTGCCACAGCTATCTTTCCATGGAGTGTCTCCACCACAAAGGGCTGACAATTCTCTAATTCACATCTTCCTGTAGTGGCGTATCTTGTGTGTCCAATTCCAAGATTTGAAACGTATAATTTCTTCAAATTGTCTTCACTAAAGACATGATTTACAAGACCCATTCCCTTGGGAAGTCAAAGTAAAAAGCTTCTTAGCAAAACAGAAGAAACCGGTGATGCCAATGAGTAACAAACACCTGTCTGCTGGGGGATCAAAAGATAGCACAGGCCGCTTAACTTCTCTGTAGTTCAGAAATCTAACCTTAGGGAAAAAGACTAAGCTAACAGTGAGATCGTTGAGGCATTTACTTACACTGATGTGAAATTCACATAAAATTGGCCAATTTTTTTTTTTTTTGAGACAGGGTCTCGCTTGTAGTTCAGGTTGGCCCTGAACTCGCTATGTAACGTAGCCCAGGCAAGCCTCCAACTCAGCAATCCTCCTGCCTCTGCCTCCCGAGTGCTGGGATGACAGGCGTGAGACACCACGCCCAGCACTGTATGTGGTTACCAGATCGAACTCAAGACCTTGCGCTTGGGAGGCAGACGCTGGAACCACTCATCTGCAGCCCCCAAAATTGGCCAATTTTTAAAGTGAACTATGTAGTGGCATTTGGGACACTCGTGATGTTGAAGCATCTGATTTTTGACACTGGATTAATATACTTAGTTTCGTAAGACAGTTCATAAATGAACAGATGTACTAACACAACAAAATTTGTTAAACAAAAACTTGCATTTTTCAAGAATCAAAGCATCTTGAATAAATGATCTGCTCAAGTTAGACAGCAAACTAACACTGGCCAAGAAATACATCCTAAAAGTTAACAAATCACTGACAAATGTTAGAATGTTAAGTAGGAAATGGATCATCCACAGTATTATTCCTAATTCCACTTTGCTTATTCAGTACTCCTTTCCTCACTGATACTAATAGTCATTGGCTATTGTCATTTTTACCATTAACATCATATAACATTCAAATTTACCTTGTGTGTTTTGAAAGCTGGCACCAAACTTCCATCACTGGTCACAATACCAGCACTCTCTTGACCCCTGTTAATACACAAAGATATATAACTATTACATCTACCCAAATGATAACTGTTTTGAATTTTATGAAGTATACCTTCCTTAGCAAGTATCATAAGCGACTGGGTTTCCACATTAAACGTTACTTAGAATAGGAGCACTACTTCTGTTAATGATGCTGATGAGTAGGAATAGCAAATGATTTTAACAAGATGATACTGTCATCTAGTTCTAACCAGTATGCCAGCTGCTGCCCTAAGCATTTTCCCCATCAATGATCCAATTTGCATTTTCATTTTTCAACAATCCCATGAGGTAGGGACTATGATTACCATGCCCATTTCACAGAGCAACACACTCAATATGGTGAAAGGTGATTTGCCCAGTGCCAGTGTGAGCAAAGCAGGTGACACAGCTACAATCACAAAACAGATGGTTCGCTAGAGTTCTAACCTCTGTACAAGTTAAGTTAAATTGAATCTCAAAGGGCTGAGGACACAGAGGAAGAGACAAGAGTGCCACCACAAAGTCTGTGAAAGAACAAGCAATTAAGTGGACAGACTCCGCCTCCCAGTACCACCATCAAAACACCATCTTCTGGGCTGGAGATTTAGCTCAGTGGTTCCAGCGCCTGCCTCACAAGCGCAAGGTCCTGAGTTAGATCCCGGTAACCACATACAATGTTGGACGTGGTGACTCACACCCACCAGCCATCAGTACCACATACCACAAATGCCGGGCATGGTGGCTCAAGCCTGTAATCCTAGCACTTGGGAGGCAGAGGCAGGAGGACTGCTGAATTTAAGGCGTGTCTAGGCTACATAGTGAGCTCAGGGCCTGCCTGACCCACACAGCAAGACCTTGTCTCAAAAACAAAAAAAAAAAAAACCCACCATTTCCTTGGAAATGGACTCTTGCTTCCTTTTCTCATGGGGTGGAATTTTTCAAAAATATATAGTAACAAAATATTAAAATTTTAATAGGATTTGGGACATGGTTCAGTGGTCCTTTCCCTAGGATTCAACAGACCTGATTTGATCCCTAGTACACCAAAAAATAAAGTCTGCTTCTGAAAAATCTTTGGCTGACTAGGTAGGAATCCTTTTCCATGTTTGCATCTTCTTATTTCCTGCATTAATAATTATAGGTAACATGATCATTTTATAGCCCCAAAGTTAAAAAAAAAAAAAGCCAGGACTTGGGAGTATTGGTTAGGACCAGAGAATCTTCATTTTGTAAATCAACCCTATTTGATGTTTGAAATGTGAACAAACTTTGTACTTTGTAAAAGCATCCTGTGCAAATGTGATATATATTCTGTAAAAATAACTTGTGACAACTTACTAACTGTGCTAATTGTGTATGGTTCCCTGAAAAACTAAGCATATCGGTAAGTTTGCTGGTTGTGCTGGTCACCAAATACAGGGATCTCCTGGTAAGCCTGAGGGGACATAGCTCACATAACTGAGTTAATCACCAGGGCAGTTTCTACCAAGGATTTCCTTGTTCTGACTAGTTAGCCCTCCCACAAGATGACTCTGTATTACCTGTTCTTCCTCTACCAATGACCACCTGATAAGTATGATACATCAAACTGTTAGCCAATTACTAGGAGGTTTAGGTCCCCCTCCCATGTAACCTGAAATGCCCTTAAAAGGGGCCGGTACCCACTCTTCTGGGTCTCCAATCCAATATTGGTAGACCCACTGCATGCGGTGCTAATAAAAGTGCCCTTGTTCATTACATGCGTGTGCGGGTCTTCCTCAGGACAGCATGATCCAGGCATTACCAGGAGACTGAGGCAGGAAGATTACTGCGAGTTTCAGGCCACCCCTGGCTAGTGAGTACAAGGACAGCTTGAACTACACAGGCAGCCCTGTCTCAAAAAACCAAAAGCCAACCAACCAAACAGAACAACCCCAAAAACAAAAAAAAACACCAAAAGCTGAAAGCTCTACTGGAGATAGGGTAATACATGGTAAGACTCAGAAACTCTATACCAACATGAAGTGTAAACTCAATTTAAGAAATGGTTCCCCTCGATAGCTATTAACAGTTCTGAGTAAATGCTACAAATACTAGATGGGACAATACAAATACTAGATGGACAAATTTTTGTTCCAACGATGCACACTGAAGTAGAAATATAAAGTGCATCTCTTCTATATGAGTATGCATACTTGTAACAATTAATTAGCTTAATGGCAGATGCATCTGCTTCTTGTTATCTATATCATGTGCCCAGGTAAACATCCAGATCTCAGGTGTACTGACTTAAAAGCAACCTGAGGTACAATCAGCCTTTGGGAACTGTTTGTAAATCAAGGGTCCAATGTAATGTTTTTAAATTAACTTACAGAGTACCAGGCGAATCATGTCATAGAAAAAAATATATAGAAACCTCATAGAAACATGTTTTGTTTTGTTTTTTTGAGAAAGGGTCTCGCTTTTGTAGTTCAGGCTGGCTCTGAGCTCACTATGTAGGCCAGGCAAGCCTCGAACTCAGCAATCCTCCTGTCTCTGCCTCCCAGAGTGCTGGGATGACAGGCGTGAGCCACCACGCCCGGCATTGTGGTATGTGGTATTGATGGCTGGTGGGCGTGAGTCTCCACGCCCAGCACTGTATGTGGTTACCAGGGATCGAACTCAGGATCTTGCGCTTTCAAGACAGGTGCTGGAACCACTGAGCTAACCCTCCAGCCCTAGAAACATGTTTTTTAACACACGGCTATTAACATTCACTATAAACCTCAAAACAAATAAAAACCCGGCCAGCTGGGTGTGGTGGCTCACACCTGTAATCCCAGCACTCAGGAGGCAGAGACAGGAGGATTGCTGAGTTCGAGGCTTGCCTGGCCTACATAGTGAGCTCAGCGCTAGCCTGAACTACAAAAGCGAGACCCTGCCTCAAAAAAAAAAAAACAGCCAAACATTTCCAAACCATTTTTCAGAAATCAAGAATCATTCAGTAAAAAGTGTTTTTCTTTCTCTTTTGTCTCAAGGGTAAGTTTTCCTTGACTCATCAGGTTCACAATCTTTTTTTTAGCTCCAGGCTCCTTTACTCCCAGAGCCTGCTTGTTTGGCAACTCCTCAAGCTACTCCCTCAGGCCGTCTTAACCAGTTAAACTAGATCTTTTCCAGCTCCTAGTGGCTTGCCGCAGTCTGGTTTCCTAGGAAACAAAACGTTGGCTAGAAATAGTGAATCATTTCCAGGTCACTTTCAACATGGAGAGTGGAACAGAGAAGCACTGGACAGAGGAAGAAGTTAAAGCTCTGCTAAGCATCTGGGCAGAAAGAAATATACAACAACTACTTTATGGAACACTGAGAAATAAGGGGTATTTATTTATATTGCTAAAAGGCTGCAGTCACTAGGAGTGTGCAGAGACTGGAAACAATGCCGGGCAAAATATAAAAATCTCAAATATGAATACAGGACAGTTAAACATGCCCACAACTTTGGGGCATCTGAAATGAACAGACACTTCTCAGAGGCAGAAGTTAAAGCAGCCAAGAAACATATGAAGAAATGTTCAAC